>JAUMHQ010000001.1:651572-663312 GCA_032361165.1 Enteromius paludinosus | reverse complement strand
TCCTTTGCGCTTTCAGATCACATAGGCAGGTAAGCGTAGTAGCAGGTACGGTAGAAACACAGAGTTCAATGATCAAGTTCTTTGTTCTCTGACAAACTGGAAACAGCATACAGAGGTGAGGGCGAAAGGCAAGCATAAAGGGTTGTTACCTCGATCTCAGCCGTCAAGCAACTAGAGAGCATGGCTTTTATGCAGCGCCTCTGATTAGGTTCAGGTGCAGGTGGTTAGAACTCTGGTGATTGTGAGTGTGCACTGACGGCTGTACTGGGACCAGTACAGCTCGGTGGCGTGATGCCACCCCCCTCTCTAGGAGCGACTCCCGGTGCTCTTGTGCGATGACGAGGCCTGCCTCGTCCTCTAGGGGCAGGACAATCAGGATGATTTCGGTGGAATTCCTCCATTATGTCGCCCCTGTCCACCAAGCACCTCTCTTCTGGCCCGTATCCCTCCCAGTCGATCATATACTGGACTCGGCCTCCTCTACGCCTGGAGTCGAGCGGAGGCTGGAAACCTAGGAAACATTAGAAAGGTGTTAAGCCTGTGGATTCCTGTCTTAAAGAATTTAGTGCGTACTCTGCCCATGGTAAGTTCTGAGCCCAGTCATTCTGGTGGTTGTGACAGTAGGTTCTCAGGTACCTGCTAATCTCCTGTACTTTGCGCTTGGTCTGACCGTTTGTTTGAGGATGGTAACTCGATGATAGACTTATGGACACGCCCAGCAGTCTGAAGAATTCCCGCCAGACTCTTGATGTGAACTTTGATCATCCTGATCTCTCCCGACTTCCAATTGATGTTAGGATGATGTTGGATCAACCAAGGACATCCCAGTACCAGATCCACTGCGGCATTGCGAAGTACCAGGAAAGAGATGGTTTCTTGGTGAAGACATCCTACTTGGAGAGTGATAGGAGGAGTACAAAGATTTACAGGTTTTTTATCCAACAAAGTACCTTGGATGGTGGTTATCTGGTAGGCAATGGAGTTCCTCTTACAGGTAATTTGAATGCTGTCTAGAAATTTAGACGAGATTAAATTTCCTGCAGCTCCAGAATCAATTAAAGCATTCACAAAGTAGTCCTGCTCATGATACATAAGTTTAACTGGAATCAATGGAATTACATTTGGGGTAGGTTTGAGAAAATCCGCACTCACCATTTTTGAAATCGGACGAATGGGACAGTTATGCTGAAGATGGTTTGACGGTCCACAGTAAAAGCAACATCTCTCCTCACGTCTCTGCTTTCTCTCACGTTCGGTTAAACGGTAGGAATCTGTTTGCATGGGTTCAATTCCAGCACTGTCAATACTGCGAGACACTTGTTCCAGAGGGTGCGAATGAGGAGTGAGATGTTTAGCAACAGTAGTTACTTTTCATAGAAAGGCCTCTAAATCATCATAAATGGCCATTTGATCACAAATATCACTTCTTAAACCACACCAAATACTGCCAGAAATGCACGATTATTCCAGCCACTGGTGGTCCCTAAGGTGCGAAATTTCAGTATATAGTCATGAATGGAGAGTTTACCTTGGTTTAGCTGCAGTAAATCTTCTTGTACAGAGACCGGTGAGGGATGGTGACCAAATACTTCTTGAAAATGGGAGCGAAAATTATTAAAATTAAGACAAATGAGTGCTTTCTCCTGTCCAAAGAGCTTCGGTCCACTGCACTTCTCTCCTGGTGAGTAACGTCATGATAAACGCAATTTTGCTCCTCTCTTTAGGGAATTGGTGAGGTTGCATTTTGATGTAATGAGCATTGCATGAGAAATCCATTACAAGAGGTTTGCTCACCGGAGTATACTGGTGGACGATTCATGACATTAGAAACAGGTGGATGAACTTGAAGACCTTCGATGGCATGTAGCACTGTTTGCAGCTCACTCGTTTCTGTGGCTCCTTCGCTGTCCATACTCAGCCAAGAAGGGTTCTGGACAGCGAGGATAAGGTGTAACAATGTTTATTAAAGTGATGGTAGATTCAATGGACATGAACATCTCAAGCTCTGTTCTTTAATCCCTCCGGTGATTCCTCAGCGATCTCAGGATCGCTCTCACTTTAGTCCTTGTTTTGCTCTTTATAGGTAGGTGACTGCGAGCTGGACGGGAGTTCGGGCAGTACTCTGAGGAGACATGTGAGTACAACAAGGTGAGTATAAAAGGTAAGTGTGCAGTGATATCTTACGTGGATGTGGCGAACTCCGATCGCTACGATTCTGCTTGGATTCGTGCAGGTAAGTAATAGACTCATTGGCAGTTATCGCAAATGATTAAATTGCAGTTTTAGCTACCAAGGATTCAACCAGTTATTAGATTTAGGGGACAATTACTTTTTCACACAGGCAGGGCATGTTTGGACATATTTTTTCAACCTGGTCTCATAAAAATATGTACCTCTCTGCACTTTTTTGTGCACACCATTTTTACGTACCTTAATATGTGTTAATGTGGATCTGGATGTGTGTAATGATAACGTTCAAAAGTATCAGTTTTCAAATATGTGCTAAAAGTAATAAAAGGTGTCAGAGTTTTACTGTGTTCATTTCTTTTGAAAACTGCAGTAAGATGTACTTATTGGAACATATTTCGTGTCTCACAAAAAAGTGTACACAGGTACGTTTATGCCATGAGACCAGGTAGGATTTCCTTTAATGTATGAAATAACTATTTCAAAACTGCATTTTGTATTTACTCAGGTTACCTTAGTGCAATATTAAAATGAGTCTGAATTGGAATGATGTGAAATTAAACAGAACAAGATGTTTTTCTGAAGTTTTTGTCTACACGGAGAGAAGCAAACATTAGGGTTACAATTCAGTGTTAAAAAATTTATGTAATGTTAGCACACAAGTCAGTTTACTGTTTATTCAATATACAGTTTATTATATCCGTCCATGTATGTCTCATTTTGGATCATTTGTACAGTCTAAGTAAATCTACAAGCATTGTAAATCTGGGGTTTCTTACATACTACAAGTATAATGTAAAACATTAAGTTCTTAAAACATGCTCTGATGATGTGTTTGATCCTTCTTTGCTCGAAAGTTCTGTTTGTTTTGCAGCAGAAAATCCTCCAGTTACTGTTGTTTCCGGAAGGTTGTTTTGTAGAGTTGCAGGCTGCTGTGGTTCTGATGTTTGGGCAGCAACAGGCTTAGGTTCTAAAAATGTTTTAATATTTTGTATTTGCTCCTCTCCTCTTGCCTTTGCTGTGTCTTTAGCCATTTGTTTCAACTCCTCTGTTATATAGAGTTCTGTCTCCTCCAGCAGAAACTTGTTATACTGATATGCAAGTGGTTTCATGCAGTGAGATTGTCTTATAGTTATGAATATCCAAAGGACACTTACTACAAATAAAACTGAAATGGCGATCACCTTACAAAGAAAGTACAGCCAATTAATTAATTGTGAGATAACACAAAGTTCAGTGACTACTATACTGTCTTTAATTTAACTTACAGACAAATTTCAAGTATTGTTATTTTTTGTCCAAAAATAAAAAAGATACTTACACATGACAAGCTTTTTTGAACTTGAATTTCTGCATCTTCAGCAGAGGTTCTGCTCTTTTTGCAAAAGATTTGCTTAGAAGGCGGCAAGTCATAGTTAGTTGTCTTAAGACATGCATACCAGTCCCCGTCAATCAATAATGTAATTATCCACAGGCTCGCTACAGATAGTCCTTTAATTACTGACATAATAAAAACAATGCACTTGTATGTTGCTCCAGTTCCATTGCTGCAAAAAATACTCCTTGTGCCCTTTTCAGTAATAATCACTATAATACAAAGAGAGATGGCTGGTAAACTGATGTAAATTGCGCAGACTTGTGAATTTATCTTAGGGTCACAAGGACATTCAAAATCCACTTTAAACACAAACTGGAAAATAATCAAAAACAAAAAGGCAGCAAATACACTTCCAGCTGGTTCAAAAAGCTTCTTCAGACAATCAGTGTTCAAGTGAGGTGCCATTGTAAGAGAAAATGGTCCTTCAAAAACACAACAAATGATTATTTGAAAAGGCAAGTATCAAGAAAATCCTGAACTCTTCATGCCATACTGAAACATCCTAAATTGTGTTTTTTACTTAAAGAGCCTGGTCACATGGTGAAGACGCCTCCTCTTTCAAAGCTGTTGTGAGAGTGAGCTGCTGAATAGTTTATCAGTGACTAGTCACTTCAGTTTTTGCATGATACTCATTGCTTCATTAAAAAAATAATATTAAAGTCCATACAGAGATTGTTCTCATTATCATTCTTATTTAATTTTTACATTTGTTTTGATGTTAAGTGTTGGGCTAGTTACTCAAAGAATGTAATATATATTACTCATTAGTTACTCCTTTAGAAGTTATATTGTTACTTTCTGGCAACAGTAATTAGTTACTTTTTCTTCACGCCTATTTTTCATTCATTTTAATTATTGAATTGTTAGATTTTAAATCAGTGGGGTTAAAACATCAAAAGGAACTAAGCTGTTTTATTGTCTGTAACTGTGATACTGAAATCTTATTAGTAATTAGTTAAACTTCTAGTTAAATTATTACAGTAAAATCATTACAGTAACACTACCATACTGTCACTGTCTTCACATTCAACCTAAGAAGATAACCACAAATCATTTTGTTATCAAGCCTATGTAGACACAGTCACTTCAGTGGTCTACAAATACATGAGTAAATAATGTGTTGCTCAAGTACAAATCACTTTTACAAAAACAGAATCTTAGGCCATCTAAGATCCCCTTTGTCTTCAATAGACTAGTAAAGAGGATCTTTAGTTAAAACAAAAGACCAGTTGTTTCACTTCATATGACATCAATATATCATCAATAGAAAAGGGAGTTTTTATTTTATATTCCTTGATATGTTTTTTTAATCAATCTCAAAATGACAGGATTCTATGATCTTTTTTCCATCTCTTTGGCAGTCTGCTATTTCTTGTAAGTCCATGGTTTTGTTTGTTGTGTGTGTAACTGTTGATGAGTTTTAGTTCTGTTTCTTCATTTCATATTTTTCGTTCCATGTTTTTAGCCCTAGTTCCTTGATGTAGGTTTTGGTGGATTGTTTGGATCCTACCCTCCCTCACCACTGAAACTGACCTGATTACATTTACAGTGGGGCAAAAAAGTATTTAGTCAGCCACCAATTGTGTAAGTTCTCCCTCTTTAAAAAAAGGTGGGAGAGACCTGTAATTTTCATCAGAGGTATACCTCAACTATGAGAGACAACATAAGAAAAATAAATCCGAAAAATCACATTGTAGGATTTTTAATGAATTAATTGTTAAAATCCTCAGTAAAATAAGTATTTGGTCACCTACAAACAACCAAGATTTCTGGCTCTCACAGACCTGTAACCTCTTCTTTAGTCAGCTCCTCTGTCCTCTACTCGTTACCTGTATTAATGGCATCTGTTTGAACCCATTATCAGTATAAAAGAGACCTGTCCACAACCTCAAACAGTCACACTCCAGACTCCACTATGGCCAAGATCAAAGAACTGTCAAAAAACATCAGAAACAAAATTGTAGACCTGCACCAGGCTGGGAAGACTGAACCTGCAATAGGTAAGCAGCTTGGTGTGAAGAAATCAACTGTGGGAGCAATTATTAGAAAATGGAAGACATACAAGACCAATGATAATCTCCCTCGATCTGAGGCTTCACGCAAGATCTCACCCCGTGGAGTCAAAATCATCACAAGAACTGTGAGCAACAATCCCAGCACCACACGGGGGACCTAGTGAATGACCTGCTGAGAGCTTGGACCAAAGTAACAAAGGCTACCATCAGTAACACAGTGCCCCGTCAGGGACTCAAATCCTGCAGTGCCAGTCTTGTCCTCCTGCTTCAGCCAGTACATGTCCAGACCCGTCTGAAGATTGCTGGAGAGCATCTGGATGATCCAGAAGAGGATTGGGAGAATGTCATATGATCAGATGAAACCAAAAAATAACTTTTTGGAAAAACTCAACTTGTCGTGTTTGGAGGAGAAAGAATGCTGGGTTGTATTCAAAGAACACCATACCTACTGTGAAGCATGGGGGGGAAACATCACGCTTTGGGACTGTTTTTCTGCAAAGGACCAGGACGACTGATCCGTGTAAATGAAAGAATGAATGGGGCCAAGTATTGTGAGATTTTGAGTGAAACCTCCTTCCATCAGCAAGGGTATTGAAGATGAAACATGGCTGGGTCTTTCAGGATGACAATGATCCCAAACACACGGCCCGGGCAACAAAGGAGTTGCATGTCAAAGTCCTGGAGTGGCCTAGCCAGTCTCCAGATCTCAACCTCATAGAAAATCTTTGGAGGGAGTAGAAAGTCTGTGTGGTCCAAAACATTACCGCTCTAGAGGAGATCTGCATGAAGGAACGGGCCAAAATACCAGAAACAGTGTGTGAACACCTTGTGAAGGCTTACAGAAAACCTTTGACCTCTGTCATTGCCAACAAAGGGTATATAACAAAGTATTGAGATGAAATTTTGTCATTGACCAAATATTTATTTTCCACCATAATTGTTACGTCTGGTTGTATGGAGAACGAAGGAGAGCGCAGGAGATCGTAACTTTAAAAAATAAAGTCTTTTAATCATAAATCAAAAACGAGGAGAATCCATACAAAGTAACACATTCATTGACGGACGAAATCAAACTCAAAAGACAGGGGTTTTATACACAAGGGGTAAATAGACAGAATACAGGTGAGGAAAACATGTGGGGCTCAATCAACTAATAATCACACAAACTATAGGAAATCCAAATAAGGGCAAACAGGAAGGAAGACAGGAAGACATAAAATGAAACTAACACCATGAAAACGAAACTAAACCAAGAATACAAAAACACAGAGTTTAAACAGAACTAAACATACATGAACGTAACAATAATATGCCAAAAAATTATTTAAAAGTCCTGTGATTTTCTGGATAATATTTTCTTATTTTGTCTATCATAGTTGAGGTTTACCTATGATGAAAATTACAGGCCTCTCTCATTTTTTTAAGTGGCAGAACTTGCATAATTGGCGGCTGACTAAATACTTTTTTAGTCAGTTACTTTTTTTAGCCCACTGTAAAAATAATTTAATTGTCCATGTTAAATTGTGATCATGAACTTGGTTTATTTTAATTATTAACTCTACATCTATGTCCAAAAAAAAAAAAAAAGAAAAAAATAAGAGAATATATAATAAACTAAATCATTGGCGATATACATTATGCACTTAATATGAATCATACATGTTCAAATCCATTTATTAATAGAAAATAATAATAATTTGGAAAATAAATTTGGCATCTATCCAATATTTGGTGGATTAAATAATTTTTTTTAAACAATTCAGAATCAAAAAAGGCAGAATGTAACGGCCAGGGGTTTGTTTCCCAAAGGCATAGTTAGCCTACTATGATCACAAGTTTTGTTGTTACCAGCATAGTTGTCATGCTCAGTGAAGACAGACAAATGGATATAAGCAAACAGCTGAGTTTTATTCGTGCTCAAACATAAGGATTCACTTCAGCAGGTAAAATAAAGATGATGGTGAGAAAGACAGTCTTATAAATCAAACAGGTTCTCTGCTGGTTAGTCTTTTAGGTAAGTATGTTCACAGGAGCGGAGCAAATAGGCAGATCAATCCACAGGTAAGTATCAGGTAAGTATACTCAGTCTTTAAGATCCCTTTGAACAGTCTTTCCAGGTCTCAGAAGTACATCGAATCATCCAGGCAGGAGATCCAACAGGTAAGTGCAAGATCCAGGTAGATAGAGCGATACAACCTTGAGCTCAGCCATTGAGTGTATGGCTGAGCGATCTTTTATGGAGAGTAACAAATTTTGTGAGCAGGTGCTAATAGTCTGGTGATTGGGAGCGGGTGACAGGTGCGGGTGATTGTGTGCTTTCCGTGTGTGCTGATCCTGGAACAAGTGAGTGTGACGATGTGACATTACCCCCTTCTCCACGAGCGGCTCCTGACGCTCGTACCCGATGGCGAGGGCGGCCACGACCTCTAGGGGCCGGACAGGTAGGATGTGACAGGTGGAATTCGGTAGTCAAAGAGGGGTCGAGTATGTCGTCTCGGTTGACCCAGCTTCTCTCCTCCGGGCCATACCCCTCCCACTCGATCAGGTATTGAAGCCGCCCGTTACGCCGCCGGGAGTCGAGGATTGCTTGGACCCAGTAGATGGACTCAGTTGCTTCGACTTCGGGTGGAGGAGGGGGTTCCGGGTGGTCTGCGTTGTGAGGAAACATGGGGTCAATGTGACGTTTTAATAAGGAGAAGTGAAAGGTAGGTGCAATTTGGTTGTGAGGTGGTAGTTGCAGTTCATAGGTGACGTCATTGATACGTTGAAGGAAGGGAAATGGTCCAATGAATTTAGGACTCAGCTTACGACAGGGTGTTCGAAGTTTAATGTCTCGGGTGAATAATCAGATTAACTCGCCCGTTTGATACTCCGGTGTTGGGGATCGGCGAGCGTCTGCCCATTTTGTGTGTCTCCTTATTGCTCGTTGCAGATGTACGTGTGCTGAGTTCCATACCCTCTTGCTTTCTCGGAACCAGTAGTCTACTGCCGGGACTGAGGAGGGCTCATCATTCGAAGGGAAGAGGGGCGGCTGATAACCTAAGACACATTGAAAAGGTGTTAAGCCAGTGGTCTCTTGTCGAAGGGAATTTTGGGCATACTCAGCCCACAGCAGGTACTGGCTCCAGGATTCCTGGTTATCGTGGCAGTAGGATCGGAGATAGCGGGATATCTCCTGTATCTTCCTCTCCGTCTGGCCGTTCGTCTGTGGATGTTACCCCGAGGATAAGCTAATGGATACTCTGAGTAAACGAAAGAATTCCTTCCAGACCCAAGATGTAAATTGTGTCCCTCTGTCCGAGACTATATCCTCTGGAATTCCAAAGTGCCTGGAAATTTGAGAGATCAACAACTGGGCAGTGTTCATAGCTGTGGGCAGACCAGGTAACGGAAGTACTTTGCAGGCCTTTGAGAATTGATCAGGAATAGATAATGGAACCAGCTAACCCTCGGGTAGACGACGCGGGTTGGTTGTTTTGGCACAGACGGAGCATCCTTGGACATAGTGGTTGACATCTCGGGCCATTTCCGGCCACCAGTATTGGTTGCGGAGAAGCGAGAGGGTGCGCTTGACACCTGGATGCCCGGACCCTGGAGAGGTGTGTACAGATTCCAACATATTTTGACGAAGGGCAAATGGGACATACCGTTTATCCGCGGGCCCCCCTGGTGGGGTTGGTTCCTGGATCGTAGCTTGCTGAATCTGATCATTTAAAGACCATTGTATTGGTGTGAGGAAGGTTGCCTGAGGCAGTATGGTTTCGGGGCTCTCAGAGAAAGAATCAGGCTGGTGTAAACGGGTAAGTGCATCTGCCTTGGTGTTTTTCGTGCCTGGTCTGTAAGAGATTTTAAAATCAAACCGGGTAAAAAACAGAGCCCATCTGGCTTGACAGGGGTTCAATTGTCGGGCTTCACTGTAAGTTCTTGTGATCAGTTATTACAATGAATGGGAATTGTGCTCCCACATCATGATTACCCACATCATAATTTTGCTCGGCGGAAGATAATTTTTTTGAGAAGTAGGCACAAGGATGTAAAGTAGCTGGTTCACCGTGCCACTGTGACAGTGTTGTTCCTACACCTGTGGTAGCTGCGTCGACTTCCACGACAAAGGGTAAGTCAGAGTTTGGGTGGTTTAAACCCAAGTCTGAGCAGAAGGCAGACTTGAGCAGGGTGAAAGCATCTTGTGCAGCAGGATTCCAGGTGATCGACTTCTTGGCCCCTTTTAGTTGAGAGGTAAGGACAGAGGTAATTTGACTGTAATCTTTTATTAACCGTCGATAGAAGTTTGCAAACCCTAGAAAGCGCTGTAATTCCTTGACCGTGGTGGGAATGGGCCAGTCCTGGATAGCAGCCACCCTCTTTGGGTCCATCTCGATCCGTTCAGGGTTGATGTAATAACCCAGGAAGTGTACTCGGGTCAGAATGAACTCACATTTCTCTCCTTTCAGATAGAGCTGGTAGTTACGGAGGCATTGGAGAACCTGAGGGTGGTTTTATTTACAGAATAATCAACAAAGAGAGTGAAGACAGTGGGTCCCGCCGGCATCCTGTGGTGAGTGGCTGTGGCTTTTCTTCCCTTCAGTGCTCTGATGTGCTCGTGGTCCGTGTGGGGGTGGGTGCAAAGTCTTTCCCTGTGACCGATTGGTTTGGTGTAAATGGGTCCAGGTTTTAGTGATGAGTTTCCAGGGCGACGCTGATAGATCCTTGGGACGCCCGCCACACATGGGAGATGTGAGTTGCGAGATCGTTAGAATAAATGAGGATGTCATCGATATAGACGACCACAAATTGATGTAGCATATCCCAAAACACCTCATTCATAAAGTTTTGAAACACCGAAGGTGAGTTGGAAAGCCCATACGGCATTACGTGATACTCGTAGTGGCCGCTAGGGGTGACAAAAGCGGTTTTCCATTCATGCCCATTACGAATCCGTATTAAGTTGTAGGCACTTCGAAGATCTAATTTGCTGAAGATCGTAATTCCTTCAGAGTAGACGGGATGAGTGGAAGGGTATATGCAAGCTTAACGGTTTGATCATTAAGAGCTCTATAATCAGTTTGCATATGCTCTTCGGTAGGATTTGATGATGGTGCGGGTTCAACAGGTGATTCACAGGCTGCTAGATGTTGAGAAATGGTTACAGCTCTTTTAAGAAAAGCATCCAAACCCACATTATCGTCATAGATCGCCATCTACTGGCGAATGTTAGCATTAAGACCTCGACGGAACACGGCCAGCAGAGCGGAATCATTCCAACCGCTCGTGAGGGATAGCATATGGAAAACAAAAGACATGATCATGTATGGGAAGCTTTCCTTGATGGAGTTGGAGCAGCTCTTCCTGAGCGGTCATTGAGGAAGTGGATTGCCCAAAGACCAGTTGAAACTGTTGAAGGAACAGCGGTAGTGAGGCTAAATGAGGACTTTCCTCATTTAGATGTCCATTAGGCTTCGGCCCATTGAAGAGCTCATCCTGTGAGCAAATTAATGATGAGAGCGATTTTACTGCGGTTGGTAAGGAAGTGATTTGGCTGAGCCTCAAAGTACAATGACCATTGTAGTAAGAATACGTCACACGAAGCCCGATCTCCTGAGAATGAATGGGGGCGAGCCACTGGACATGAAACGGCAGATTGAGACGAGCGTACCTCCTGCAGGATCTGAAGAAAGGTAGAATATGGTTCAGAACTTGCCGTGGCTTCCTCCTGCTCCATGTTGTCTTGTTTATGGGCTGAGCTTCTGTCACGCTCAGTGAAGACAAACAAATGGATATAAGCAAACAGGTGGGTTTCATTCGTGCTCAAACATAAGGATTCACTTCAGCAGGTAAAATACAGGTGATGGTGAGAAAGACAGTCTTATAAATCAAACAGGTTCTCTGCTGGTAAGTCTTTTAGGTAAGTATGTTCACAGGAGCGGAGCAAATAGGTAGATCAATCCACAGGTAAGTATCAGGTAAGTATACTCTGTCTTTTAGATTACTTTGAACAGTCTTTCCAGGTATCAGAAGTAGATAGAGCGATACAACCTTGAGCTCAGCCATTGAGTGTTTGGCTGAGCGATCTTTTATGGAGAGTGACGCCTGTTTCACACATACTCCGTATGCAGTGCGTATGCAGTCCGTGTGCGTTACGTATGCGGTGCAGAAGCAGGAA
>JAUMHQ010000001.1:615957-631868 GCA_032361165.1 Enteromius paludinosus | reverse complement strand
TCTGTGGTCGCACAAAATCATTTCACTGCATATTGTACTCTGTATGATTGTGTATGTGACAAATAAAATTTGAATTTAAAATTCATTTGTTATTGAAATGTAAATCTAGTGCTGCATTCCAGAAAGTAATATAATATATTGTTTACGTAGTATGTATCTTGTAGGATTTCAGAGTGAATCAGACACTTATTCACTGATGATTCGATCAGAACATTGAAACATAAGTAGCCGAATTCCACAAAGAGGCCCAGGACAACAGGATATTGTAAAATTAGACCCTAGCACCAGATATGAAAGGGTGTTTTCACACCTGTAGATTGATTGCTTTGATCCAAAACAGGGATTCAAATTATTACAATGTTGCTTTTCATTCTTGGTGCGGATCGCTTTGACATGGGTTTCTAAATGGGCCAAATTAGTAATTACAAGTCATGTGCGAGCAAACTGTTGTCTCATTGGTCAAAGTTCCATGTTTTATTTTCTGGGTTTCCACTTAGCTGTCACCCATCAGTATGGAAGATCAACAGCTTTGTTGCTTTAAAAAAAAAAAGTGTAGCTGTTATTATATTCGTTTAGCATTTTGTCCAGGAGGCAAGGATTGTCGAGTGTGGTTGCCGGGTTCACATATTCCCAAAAGAACTGAGCTATTCCCAGTCTCACGTGAGAACTCCGGTCTTGCACACGTGACCTCATGTTGTTTCCATGTCAGCAGTGATTGAATGCTACCCTAGATAGTCATGCAGTGTGAAAAGATCTGTGCACTTTTGCGTCCATTTGTGTTTAATTTTTGACCCATAATTTAAAAAAGGGCAAATGTGATTTTTCCTTGATTTGTTTTAAACAGGTGAATATAATAATCATGTACAAACTTATTGGCATATACAAAATTAATTACTTGAAAATCAAAGCAATAGTATACAAGTAATTTTCCATTTTGCAAAATGCTAAATTTGTTTTCTGCGTTTTAATTGCGTGCCCCTTTGATGACCCTTTTGGCACTATTTTGAAGAAGTTAATTGAAGGTGCTTTGGTTAGTTTGGCTGAAAGAAGGAACAGTATATTCTTTTTAAAGGGAAAAAAAGGGTAACACTGAAGGAAGATATCAGCGCAAAGAAGATAGTTAGAATATTTCAGGTGAGTACAAACTTCTGTTATTAGATATGCCTGTAATCATTAGATATGCCTGTAATCATCAGATATTTATATGTAATTAACCTTTTTTGCCATCCGCAAAATCAAAAGATATTGTCTTTCAAAGAAAGAATCCACTCTGAATCGCCTTAACATGTCGTCCTATTTTTGAATCTTCTGTCTGCTAATGTTACTGATCTACATCTTTAGCATAATCCCACCTGCCCATGAAATAAACACTCACAAACAATTCTGTTAATGTGTTTACATCAGATGCTGTGTCCTGTGCTGTCAAAACTAGTTTTTGTTTTCATACCCGAAAGATTGGTTCATATAATTTTTTTTCCCCATAATACCCTCAGAGATACAATTTGAATCTTTGTGTTTTGTGTTCATTTTACTGAGGACTGCTTCTCTAATCCTAGCTTTCTATCTTCTTTATCTTCTATATGTGGTTTGACAAGCATCTGGAACCACAACCTGTAAGCATTAATAGGTTATTATGTGTATGTTTTCAAGAGCGTGCTCAATTTCTAGTTGTTTGTGCTAAAGATTTTTTGTTTTGGTTTATCGGTTAGTAAAGTTAGCACTCGACTATGTCTTTTAATGAATCTTTGCAAATCACCTTTACTAATAATGTGCTAATTAGCAAGTTTCACTATGAACACGGCTAAATAAACCTCCTCTAAGAGTGCCTTGGAAATGAGGGGTGGGGTCATCATGAGCTCATGAAGATTTAAAGGGTGTTTTGAAAACGGGAAAATTTTTAGAAATTTTAAACAATCTAAAAAAAAATTTAAGAAGCGCATCAGCTTATGGAAAATTTGAAAGAAATAAAATACATCTTAAAATATATTTCAATCTTTTGACCAGTTGTGTACATTGCTACATCTAAATAAAGACACACCTTGTAATAAACATTGCACACATTGTCAAAGAACTTACATTCTGATGATTATTTCCTTCCCTCACTGCTATATTCTTCAGTCGTTCCCAGACTTCCCTTGAATCTACAAAAAAATAAACAAATAAAAGTAATTAAATATTTTTATAGAAAATTTGGATACTTTTTTGATGGTGGCCAAAAACTGTGAATCAAAAGTAGTTTTCCAGCTTCTAAAGGAAAATAAATTTTCAGAGATTTTTATCTTACTACTAGGTGTCCTATGAGACTTAATTACAAATAAATTCACAAGCACAAAGTAACATCAAGTTTCAGATTTCTTTATTCATGGGTTAGGGTTAGGGTTACTTCCCTGACACTAGACCAGGGTTGTAACACTATATCACTCATACAGGTAGTTGTTAGGAAAAGCCAATGGGTTTTACCTGTTCCTCAATGTATGTAAGGCCCCGTGTACAAAATTAGCTCCCTCATCCACCACCTCATCAATGAAAGAACATGCCATGAAAATTGCATTTTTTTAAAACACATATAGCATCCCATTAACATTAAGGTTTGCATAGTATGCTACATCCTGCTGAGACCTGCTCTCTCTGAACCTGCCTTTCATCTTCAGAAATAATGTATCACAATGTCAGCAGAGGGAGCCCCCACCCAGCACTGACTGTTAATGCTCGCTCTGCTTCCTATGCTTACTTCCTGTTGGACAGCCACTTTTAACAATACAGATTGTGCTAAAGCACTGAACAGTATCAAACTGGAGAATAAATTGTTAGTAATGTAAAATGTCATGATTAAACACTCAGTTAAAGGAATTTAATTATTGAATTTGGTGACGTCATTGTCCAGTTCAGCTCAGTTTAAAAAGTATCTGTGCAATCGAATTGAAGATAATCGCTGGAAATGAAGTGTCCCCAACTGAGCAAGCCAGAAGTGACAGCGGCAAGGAAACAAAACTCTTTCTGTGACAGAATGAAGACAATAAAACCTTGGGAGGAACCAGGCTCAGTTCTCTTCTGGCCAGACGAAACCAGCAGTTCAATTCGAACCGCAGCAAAGTCAGATTGTGTAAAGGACTTATCTGATTCCTTTGGTCTTGCCCCAATGGCCATCAGTTTCTTCAATGCGGATCTGTCTCTGGGCCTCATCTTGTTGTCCTGGTCTTGCTGACAGGACAGGGCTGTAGACATCATCTTTAGATGCTGATCACCAGCTGATCTAGATACGTATTGGATCTGGGGGGCTACAGTGGCCTCGGAATAAGAAAGAAACAGGCTAATATTAGTGTAGATACCATTCTCTTTACAATGAAACAAGTACATTGTGTGTTAAGGGGAACATTACCATTTACGGCTGATCTAATTAATGCAGCCTAACAATCCTAATTTGATTAATAGAAGCATATTAGTGTTTTATGTGTAAGCTAGGTTAAAGAGATGCGTCTTTAATCTAGATTTAAACTGACAGAGAGTGCCCGCCTGCCAAAAAGTGTGAGGTAGATTGTTCCAGAGTTTGGGGTCAAGTGGAGTTGTCAAAAAGAGTTTTGAGAATGGAGGACTATAAAGTCTTCTCAAGTACTTGAGGAGCTAAGCCATTCAGGGCTTAACAAGATATTTTAAATCTTCCGTCATAATATTCTGTGATACACATTTTCTATGTGTATTTATGGTTTGATTGGAAGAAAAACAGCAAACATTGAACCACTGATGGCAGATGAACTATTCTGACGATGTCTTTTATACCATTATAGATATTGACAGTGTAATTTACTAAGGGGTCAATAGGACAGCAACAAGCCACCTGGTTTTCATCTAAAATAACTCCTTTAAATGTATTCATCTGATTTTAGCCAAGGTTAATCTAGGTTATGATCACTGATCAAAAAATGGAAGAAAGGGACTAGAGGATGACACGGGAGTGGATTTTCACTCCTGTCCCGTCCCACTCCCATAGAAAGAAATCCTGTCCTGTCCCACTCCCAGACCAAAGTTTAAAAAATAATCCCGTCCCATCCCGCTCCTGGTAAAATGACTCCTACTCTCATCCCGCTCCTGGTAAAATGACTCCTACTCCCATCCCGCTCCTGTTTAAAATGACTCCTGCTCCTGTACCACTCCCATATATATATTTTCTTCATTTAGTGTTTAGGTAATACATAGAATTTGATTTAATCTGCTCCCCGTCCTGTTTTAGACCAGCTTCTGAGCCCCTGCTTCCAGATTTTCTCCAGAAATTAACAGCAAATAAAAGAAAAACAGTGTCTAAAAAAAAAAGCTGCATTTTACTCATTTATTGTTGAGTAAACAAAACATTTATAGTTTACATTTATAAACATTTATAGTTTATTTTATTACATGTTAACCATTTTCATCCATTATGCAAGTGCATCTAGATTTTCTGGATTGAGGGTAGAACGCCTCTCCTCGTCTTCCCGCAACACTGAAGCTACGCTCAGAAGGAGTACTTGTTGCGGGGATCTCTTGGCAACTGGTACGAGCCCACCTGACATCTCCCACCAGAAGTCAAGAAGAGACTGGAAACGTGTCAACTTAGTTTCACTCATGCATTGCAGCACCAACTGGCGACCCTGTGACTCCATATCACCATTGTCCTCCTTCATTTTTTGCCACATAGACTTCTCCGCGGGTGTTAGCTCCCTCCATCACTGCTCTTTGAATTCCGGGAAAGCCGTGACAAAAAGAGGGCTTCTGGGACGGCTGGATCTTGTAGTTATTTTTTAATTGTGTTACATTGTAGGCATATTAAAAGGAAACTCCAAAATGGTCCATTTACTTTTTTTTCGTCTTTCCTATTGGTTGATTCCTGTTCCCGTCTGCGCCCGTTAACCATTTATCCTGTACCGTCCCAATCCCGTGATTAATAGCAAAGATGACTCCCATCCTGCAGGAAAAAATGTCAGCCTCTAAAAGGGACCTGATGTTCAGTAAGCCATGGTGTATCAATTGGTTCTCTGTATTATAAACAGTTTTTATTTACTATACTATAGTGCAGGGCTGTCCAAACTCTATATGTGGAGTTTAAGGCCATGAATGATGACTGATTATAACAGTGTTTTGGCATAGGCTACTTCAGACAGAATTTAAACTATTAATTTATTATCCGTGTGTTAGTTGTGTGATAATGACCTATACATTTAAGTAAAAATAGGTTATAATAATAATGTTTAATGATAATAATAAATTGGAAATGGCAAATCCTCTCAGAAATCAGACCATGTATGCCCAGCAGTGGGCAGTGGGGTTTACTGCTTGAAGTCAATGGAGAAAGTACTTATGAGAAGAGATGTGTTGATGATGTGTGTGAGTGTTGGTAAGAATGTAAAGGAGATTGCTTGGTGTAAGTACTGTAGGTGTGAGGGAATTGAGTCTAGAGGACGTTTTATGATGGCAGAGGAGAAGTTTCCATATTTCTGCTTCAACGAGAAGAGAGGAGTTTTAGCTGTGGATGTGGTTGGTTTGAGATCCTGTGTTTATGGAAATGAGAACTGACTGCTGATTGTCCTAGTTTTATTTGTGAAGACTGTAAAATCATCAGATGTTAACAAAGTGGTGAAGGAGGATAGATGAGAGAACTTAATGTTTTGAAAAGATTGTGTATGGGTCTGAAGCGCTGTTGATCCTGTTGTGGAAGCATGAAGATTTGATAGTATGGACTTCAACAGAAAAAGATGAGAGTGGAGACTGATAAATACTCAAGAGTTCTTAATATATGCCATTATTTCTTTTCTTTAAGCCAGGTGTTAGGCCACATGCTGGCCTGGTGAGAAATGACAGGCATAGTCTAGACAAGGAGGTTAAAGTGAAGCATGAAGAGTGCATTGTTCTATTCACATCCAGAAATGTAAAAAATGGGTGGGTGATAGAAAAGGGGAGAAGATACTACAGAGAGCATAGATTTCGCAAGTAGTGTATCAACAACAATTCCATTTCTTTTACATACGAAATTACTCTGTACAGTGTTGCCCAGTACCTGCATGTTTTTTTCTTCTGGTAAGTCTGGGTTGAGTTATGCAGAAATACAACTGAAAATGAACTCTCAGTAAAATAACGAACATGATCTTTCCATACAGATGATGTCTATATGTGACTCTGGACCACAGAAGCAGTCTTAAATCTCCGGGTTAGGGTTAACCCTAACCCTAACCCTAGTTTAATTATTGTGTTATTCTTTTTTATCTAGATTTGATAGCTGTTGTTTATTATCATAACTTATCTACTTAATATTAATGTTGACATTGAGCACTATCCATATCATTCCTATCATTCTTGTTGGAAATTACAGACACCGTGTCCTCCAGGCTAAAGAAAAGGGAGATCTTCCAGCGTGTTATTGGTGTTAAGTTTAAAATCAGCATATCTGATTGTATGGTAAAGTGCATACGGTATGGGCAGCTTCATATTTTGGAAGGCACTATGCTGAAAGGTATATGAAGGTACATAGGAAGCTCTCGTCCAGATGACGTCTATTTCAGAGAAGGTCTTTTGTATTTCAGCAGGACAATGCAAATCACATACTGCAGCTATTACAATAGCATGGCTCCTAGTAGAAGAGTCCAGTGCTGAATTGACCTGCTGCAGTCCAGGTGCAGGTTCACCTATACAGAACATTTGGAGCGTCATTAACCAAAAAAACACTTCAAAGATGACCACAAACTCTTCAGAAGCTGGAAACCTATGTCAGACAAGTATGAGACCAATTCCAACATTAAAAACTCCAGGAACTCATAAACTCATTGCCCAGTTGTCTGTTTGCTATACCATGTTAAAGATGCCACCGTTCCAAATACTTTGAGACCTGAAGAGGCATCAAATGTGAAAAGAGGCATCAAATTGTGTGCATAAATTTGTAAAATGTCTCAGTTTAAACATTTGTTATGCTATCTATGATCTATAGTGAATAAAATATAGTCTCATGGGATTACCAGCTATTCGTAACTTCTATTAGTAAAAACAAAACAAAACATGGAAATAAACCATTTACTGTTATAAAGCAATATTTAAACAGACGAGGAGCGGGAACGGTGCTATCGAAACCATCTCTGCCTGTAATGCGGCCAGCCTGACCATATAAGAGCCAACTGCCCGACGTGGCTGCCATGCCAAGCATCCACGCGGGTGAGTTTCCCTACCTCCAGTAATTCACTCACCATTTCAGTAAAATGAACTGCTAAGGAAAAGGAACATGCAACCAATACTTTCATAGACTCTGGGGCTGAGAGTAACTTCATAAATTAAAATTTCGCTAAGCGGTGTACTTTCCTTTTTCTTCCATGTGAGTCACGTGTGGCCGCGGCAGCCCTAGACGGCCGACACCTCGGCTTCGGTCATGTAGCGTCAACCACCGAGGACATCACATTGTACATCGGCCCTCATCACCAAGAGACCATCCGGTTCTTCACCGTTGTGTCACCCGAGCACCCCGTGATCCTTGGTCTACCCTGGCTGGAGCCATAACCCGGACGTCTCTTGGCCCAAAAGAGAAAAAACTCAATGGTCTGACTTCTGTCACGAGCACTGCCTACAGCAACCCACCACGTTGACACCAGAGCACAGCACAAGGAGTGAATCGCACGAGCACCTGCCATCACCATATCACGATCTACTGGAGGCTTTCAGCGAGGAAAAAGCTACCTAGCTACCCCCTAACCGGCCCACTGACTGCGCCATAGAACTGCTGCCTGGTGCTGTGCCTCCCAAGGGGCGGACCTTCCCGTTGTCACAACCAAAAACCACCAGCTTGCAGAATTACATCCAGGAGGAACTCTCCAAGGGGCTCAAACGGCCCTCTACCTCTCCGGCCTCCTCTGGTTTCTTCTTTGTTAAGAAGAGTAACGGGACACTCCGACCCTGTATCGATTATCGTGGCCTCAACGACATCACTGTGAAATATCGTTACCCACTACCCCTGGTACCCTCGGCAGTGGAACAGCTCCGAAAGGCCATGTATTTCACTAAACTGGATTTAAGAAGTGCCTATAACCTGATCCGTATTAAAGAAGGCGACGAGTGGAAAACCGCCTTTTCAACCACCACCGGGCACTACGAATATCGGGTGATGCCCTTTGGCCTAGCCAATAGTCCGTCCATCTTCCAAGCACTTGTTAATGACGTCTTCAGAGACATTCTGAACCACCACGTGATCATCTACAAAGATGACATACTAATCTACTCAGAAGACCTGGGTTTACATGTGCAACAAGTCTGGGCAGTTTTCAAATGTCTGATCCAGCACCGACTCTACACCGACCCAAATCAAAGACAATCAAGGACCTTCAGCGCTTCCTCGACTTTGCCAACTCCTACCAGCGCTTCATCCGGAACTTCAGTCAGGAGGCAGGCCCACTTACCACCATGACACGCAAGGGTCCCAAAACACTCAGATGGACGCAAGTGAGCGAACAAGCCTTCCAGGATTTAAAGAAACGTTTCACCACAGCACCCATACTCCGACACTCATACCCCAAGTGCTGGAATAGGAATCTAGGAATCCCTAGTTACCGCCGAACTTGTAACCAATCACTTTTGGTGGCTGACAATCACCTCTGACATCACAAGGTTCGTCCAACTGTGCCAGATCTGCCAGATTACCAAGTCCTCACATCAGAAGCTGGCAGGTCTACTGCATCCTCTACCCATGCCACAGAGACCCTGGTCCCACCTCGCCATGGATTTTTGATGTGCCAGCATCCAACAACTATACAACTATACTCACCGTTATCGACCACTTCTCAAAGGCCTGTCGACTCATTCCCCTCATCAAACTACCTACAGCGGAGATCATCAGGTCTTCAATCAGGTCTTCCAATTCAACGGGCAGGCAGAGAGGTTGAATCAGGAACTCACCAGGTTTCTACGGTCCTACTCCTACCAAAACCAGCAAGACTGGAGCCGTTAACTCCCGTGGGCAGAATATGCCCAAAACTCCCTCCGCAAACCATCTACAGGCATGACACCATTCCAATGTGTACTGGACTTTCAACCTCTGCTGTTCCCCTGGTCAGAAGGACCTACCAACCTAGCTGCACTGGATCACTGGCTTCGCCGCGGCGAGAAGACCTGGGACCAGGCTCACGTCCATCTGCAATGGGCCATCCGAAGATTCATGGTACAGGCCGATCGCCGCAGATGTCCGAACCCTGCCTACAAACCTGGCCAATGGGTATGGCTGTCTACTAGGAACCTCAGTCTAGGGCACCCCTGCAAGAAACCTAATCAAAGGTATGTGGGTCCTTTCAAGATAAATAAACAAATCACCCCAGTTTCATTTTGCCTTGAGCTGCCCACTCACTATCGAATTTCTACTACCTTCCATGTGTCCCTCCTGAAACCCGCTGATGCTCTGGGAGGAGAGAGGGACCAGGATGAGGTCGCGACCACGGAGCTATATCTGGTCCAGGAGATCCTGGACTCCCGGCGTCGGGGGCGAGTAATTCAATACCTCATTGACTGGGAGGGCTACGGTCCTGAGGAGAGGTCCTGGGTCAACGCACAGGACATTCTGAACCCCACACTTATCGCAGACTTACATCGGGACCATCCAGAACGACCAGCTCCCAGATCACGTGGTTGGCCCCTCCATCAACCTTCCCCTGAGTATTATGTTCCGCCCGGACCCATTTTACACGAACACCCACGGAACTTCCGTTACTGGTGCTGCGCATTTCTGCCACTATAAAGGCGTGAAGTTTTGTTCTTGTGACACTACCAAGCGTTATCTCCCTGTGAATTATTTTTGGACTGCCTTTTGGATTTATATACCTGGACTGCCTTACAGACTCGCTCGTTGCCCTGACCCACGCCTAAATTATTCGGACTTTGATTGCTTGCCTGTTGCCCTGATCTACATACTGTTTACGGTACTGTCTTGCCTTGTCTATATATACCTGCCTGTGGTGTTTGACCTTGTGTGTACTACTACGCCTATTCATTAAACGGCTTGCATATGGATCCAATGTCAGAGGACTGTCACACTAATGAGTGAACATAACTTACAAAAAGTAACTCACCAAAGTGATTTGACAGCGTTACCTGCCACAGCTGATTTTTTAATTGAGCTGAGGTGTCACATTTCTTGCACATTTAGGAGGGGGAGAGATCATGGACCTCAACTCTACATTCTGTTAAATATTCCTTAGGAAACGCACACTCCCCTTCTATGTCAAAATCTTCTACATTCCAGGGATTAATAGTATGTAATCATTACAAATATTCACATTTGCGCACTCTTTGTCCTGTTTTTAATGAGAAATGAAAGTAATGCCTACCTCTACATTCTCGGGCTCGTGAATACTGTTCTGTAGAAGTCCCACCTCCCACAATGGGTAGGGGCTCAGATTACATGGTTCCAGCCCTCAGCAGGTCTTTGTGGAGATGGGGTAGAAACATAAAATGAATAAGGAAGATGTGTAGTGTGATTGATATAACTAAGTATTTACTATTTGAGTCTGACACAAACGGCTTAAAAAAACTTTTCTTTCACTAACTCTTAAAAGTTTAGCAATACAAGGAATAGGCAGCTGAATGTCTAGTAAAGGTCCCTGGTTTCTCTTTTTCTGTTTTAAATTTAGGTCATCCCATAGTGTTTTGTTTTCAACCTGGACTGTCACTACTATAAAGAGCTCTCGAACAGCAACAATAGGGTGTCCACAACTGCCACCCTAAAAATTAGCTTTGCCACCCCAAAACAGAGAAATTGTGAAGTCAGAAAAAAGTGCAGTCAGAGAGGAGCGGAAATCATGGAGCTGTGTGATTTTGACTGAAGCAAGGATTTTTTGGAAAGTTGTGGTTCTCAGACTGGCATTTTTCACTGCTGATTGACTACAGAACTTTTCTGTGAGGGTCAGCGCTAGGGAATGGAATACATGAGGGTGACAACACTTGCCTCATTTCTATAACAGATTTGTGCAAAACTTTGGCTATATATGATAAATGTTGATAAAAAAAGTTAACATTCATACATTAATACACATTACTGGGCTAAACCTTTTGCCTCTCGCGTTAAGTCATAGTAGTGCATTTTGATGAAATTTGACAGATTTTGTATATATTTATACAAAGGAGGCGTGTGCATCTATCTTTACAGAAGCAGCAATGAACATGTATTAAGTGTTACATTGAAGAACGATCATATGACTTTTTACATATGCCATGTGACCTGTAAATGCGGGAAAAAAAAAGTTTCCATTGCAGTTTTGCGAAATACTTCTTTTTCCGATTACCTGAAAAACCACTTCATTCGAGGGAAATTTTTAGCGAAATTGATGCATTTGTAGTTTGTCGCAATTGTAATTTGTGCAATCTGAAGGGTAATGGAAATGTGGCTACTGTGACCTTTCACACCCCTCAGCAAGTTGTGCCCCTCATTCTGCTGTCAAGTTTTGTTTAAAAATGAATGCTTGAAACTAGAATAAAACAGTTCTAGTTGTTGTTTGTTTGTTTGTTTAAAAGTAGAGGTTTATTCTGATGCATTGCTTGTTGAGATATTCGGTTACACTTCATTTTGATATTCCACTTTTGACATTTCTCTCACTATAAGTAAATTTTGTAACTACAGGTCTACTAACTCTTAGAGTAGACTGTTAGGGTAGGTTTAGGGTTAGTAGAATAAGTTGACATGTACTTGTAAAGTTTCTGATAGTCAGTATGTAGTATGTTGTGGACCCATCAAAATAAAGTGTTAGAAGTTATTAAGCAGACAGTCTACTAATACTCTAATGAATGCTAGTTGACATGTAGTTTCAAAGTTACTGTTAGTAGAATGTCTAAAGTGGACTATCGTAATAAAGTGTTATCAGATATTCATACAGCTAAATATTCTGGGGACCATGAAATTATGGCAAAACATTATCCAAAATTCTGGCAGGAGCTGTCAACTTTTTTCAAAAACACTGGCAGGTAAACCATGACTAGAACTACAGGCTGGAACATTCTTGAAAATAGTTTATGTTAACTTAAAAAAAAAAAAAAAAAGGTATGACAGGTAAAAGGATTATCTACTTAAAATATATGCTGATGTGTAGCACTATCCATATTTAAATGCAGTTGTGTGTGAGGGGGTCACTATTCAAAATATCCAACAGTGGATTCTTTTGCTTTTACACAGGCATTTCTCTGTACATTGCCCAATACCTGCAAGTCTAGGTAGATTTATTCCGAAATACAACTGACAAGCTGTCTGTTTCGTAACAACTTACACCCATTATGAACTCTCAGTAAAATAATGTAATCTTTCATTCAAAATACAAAAGAACTTCATGCAAAGAACTGAGTGACAATGCGGTTCTTTGTAAAACAAATTAAGCAAATCGCAAGCATGATTATTAATTTGCAGGACTTACTCAAATTTACCAATGATTTCATTAAGTAAAATTTTTTTAAAACTTTCTCATGAATTAGTTAATTTAGAAAACAAAATAGTACATTTTTCAAACTTGTCTGGGGATCTGTAGTTCTGACATTAGTAATAGCATTTACCTTTAAACTGTTACCTTAAGTATACGCACAAACCATACATTACTTTGCTTTACAGACTAAATTACTCTGTATTGTTTTGCCCAATACCTCCCTGTTTTTCTTGTAGAAAACTGTTTACTTGTGTTTCTTAGTAATAACGTTTTTGCAAAAACCCCAAATTATCTCTCAGTACAATAAGGAATGGCCTATTAACGCAATGGATGTCTACATAGACGTAAATATGTAAATGTAAATATATGCAAAAGTTTGTACAAACCTAAACCCACAATGTCATTCATTCTTAACAATCAATATGGCAGAAGAAAATAAGATAAAAATAAAATGAAAATAGTGTTGCCGTTACAATATTTTGAGCTTTGATTTTATAAGAGAATTCTCTTATTCTCATTTCTATTAACATGGCATTTTCGATTGGTGGACAAAGCTCACATTGTCATGTCACAGGAGGAGGAGCAAATGTATGTAGATGTGTCGGAAGTGAACTTCATATAAATAGGTGTAGGAATAAAGCTGAGTATCCAGAGATTGTACATCCTTCCATACAGGCACAATGTTGACCTACAAGGTGACTGTATCTACGATTAGACAGGTAACGGCTACGACAATGAACAGCATTTACCTGACACTGATGGACTCAGAGAAGCAGAGCATTAAAACAGTTCTAGTGAATCCATCCCTGTTTTCTCCTACGGCAACGGTAAGAACTTAAAAGGCTTGACTATTTTTATTTTAAAAGTGTATTAATATTACTATTGTTATTTTTATTACATTTTGTATCTCTCACTGCAAATATCCCAAAAATATATTTTTGTTGAAACTCTATAGAAACAGTGGTAGATATGTTTTGGTAATGGGTCAGGTCAGGTCATGAGAATAACATGACGGCACATACTAATGTCATGATATTGACGTGAACAAGTAGAGACAAAAATGTGGAATAAAGTCTATTATTCTATTAGTTTTCTTTAAAAAAACCCTAAAAATAAAAAGTATTCTCATAGCTTTGTAACATTATAGTTGAACCACTGATGTCACATATAGATGACAGCAGCCATATTGAAAATGTTTAGCTTTACTTTTCCATAGTGAAAGGGAGTTTGGATGTCTTGTCTATCTTTTTTGTACTCTACAATTAGTCTGCACCAAAGCCAGACTTAATGATGATGTTGATGATGTTGTTGCTGTTGTGTTACAAACAACATGCATATCTAATGAAAGTTGTCATTAAAGGAGTTCTCCCTCAATATCCAAGTGGAGAAGGAACTTGGAGACATTGTCCAGGTGAAACTTGAAAAACAGAAACATTTTGTCAATTATTCATGGTTCTGTTAGAATATCAAAGTGAGAACTCCCTTTGCAGACAGCTATGAGTTCCCCTTTTATCGCTGGTTGGAAGACAAAACAGAAGTGATAATCCGAGAAGGCACTGGTATGTAGAGATTGACTTCATTTTCCAGTGTTTATTTTTCTTGTGATATGAATTTTCAAAATGTCATACTGGTGTATGACATTTAAACAATGTTCGGAGGGCAAAACAGTATAAATGGGGCTCTATTTTCACTGTTGAACTGTGGTTAGGGAATAGCTGTATGTGATACTAAGCATAAAAGTTCTGAAACTAAAGCTGCAGAACCACTAGAACATGAACTGAAGATGCATATATCCACCTCCATCAGCTCCCGTGCATCTCACAAACACGAGCGCCACTTCAGCAGTAGATTTAGCAACTTTCTGGCATGTTTAGTGTCTTTTTTCATAGAATATACATATTGACAAACCTAGCGACTTTTGATTTGCATAAACCTTAGGAATGGTTTATTTGAAAGATGTCTTCAGCACTGCCTCACGAGTAAAACATAAAACAAAAAGTATAGTTGCAGCCAAAACCTCCACATTATCAGACAATGTTGCGATTATAAATGATAGTGACTCCTGATAAACATAGCTATCAATGGGTCATGTTTAGTCACTATTTTTCACAGTGACATTTTTCTACAGTATTCAGTCATCATGACAGTAAAACATAGCATTCTAAGTCAATCTACCACAGTATTTCCTCTCTCAATCAGATGTATTTAAAAGAAAAATACTGCTGTATACCGTGAACCCGGCATAAGTTTGAAAATTCAGATGTGATTGAATCATATCTTAATATCTTAAATGCTGTCTTTCCTATGTTTAATGCATGTGCATTATTTTGTGTGTTCATTTAGCTCGACTGCCTCAGAATGACACAGAAGATAAAGAAAGAGAAAAAGAACTGGAAAATAGACGGAAAGTATTCAGGTTTGATGAAGCCATTACAGTCTTTAACAATATTAACTTATTGAATATTTGTACTTTATATACTTTATGGTTATCATGCAAATGTTGTGGCACATTCAAATTTGTTAGTTAAGCACTATACCTGTCTTTTACCATTTAAGACCAGTAACAGAACGAATTGGGTAAAAAAAATCATTTTAAAGAGATAGTTCACCCAAATATAAAATTTATGTCAATTCCTGAGCTTCTTTTCGTATTCTAAACACAATTTAAGATATTTTTTTTTTTATAAAATTGGAGGCTCTTTGACCCTCCCATAGACAGCAAGGATTCTACCATGATCAAAGAACAGAAAAGCACCAAGATGATTGACAAAGTACATTAGTCCATGTGATAGTACAACATGGTAGTACCTTTGCTGTTTAATCCGAGGTTCAAAGTGCTCTGATATTTCATCAGAAATATCTTATTTTGTGTTATAAAAATTTACACAACTTGCCAGTTGGGAGTGACATGAGGGTGTGTAATTGGTGACAGATTTTAAATTTTAATGTAAATTATCCCTATATTTCCAAGACTAAACAATATTATTTTCTTGCACCATTTGGCAGATAATTTTGCTTCTTTTAAGCAGAATTTTGATTTAATTTGTCAGAAAACAAGATATACTATCTTTACTTTTTTTGTGGTGTATTATTGGCTTTACATTTAAATTGGGCTATGAAAACACTGCATCTTTAAATGTAATTTTGTGTTACTGTACAAGTAAACGTTGTAATTTTTCTTTTTTAAGATGGAACGAGTGGAAATCAGGCTTCCCTTTGAGCATAGATGCCAAACTGGCCGAACTTCCTATGGAAGTTCAGTTTGACAGACAAAAAGGATCAAATTTTAAAAAGAATTTTTTACAAGCGTAAGTTTTGGGAACCATGTCATGGCCATGTTCCTTGTTGATTTGTTAAAGAATTTTTAAATATTTGTTTGTCACTTCGAGTTATAATAATGATGACAGGGGTTTACTCAGGACCCAATCATCTCTGATTTTAAAGGGATAGTTCACCCAAAAATGAAAATTTGATGTTTATTTACCTACCCCCATGCAATCCAAGATGTAGGTG
>JAUMHQ010000001.1:603758-614196 GCA_032361165.1 Enteromius paludinosus | reverse complement strand
AGTATGTTATGTCCATGTACTGAACTGTTATTATTCAACCATGACAAGGTAAATTCAGTTTTCCATTCTATGGCACCATTAAAGAAATGTTACATTTCCATTAGATTAATAAAACTAGACAATAGGAACTGAGACTTGTTTGGTTATCAACACTCTTCAAAATATCTTCTATTGTTTTCTGCCTTGAGAAAGAAATGCATACATTTTTGGTAACATAAATTACATAGTAGTGTTAGTAGTAGGCTTAATATAATATACACATTACAATTTGTTATATATAACATTTAAATAATACAATTGTAGCCACATATTCAATGTATGATTACCTTGAGGTGGTCTCTATTATTTATGGGGTCTTGTTCATACTTCACTATCTTCCTCTCAGCATCTGTGAGCCAGTTGTCAAGTGTTTTATGCTCCTCACTGAATTTCTTGGCTTTTTCAAGGCGGCTGAACACAAGTACATAAACACAACGTTGGGAGTCAGAGAATGAGAGAAGGAACGAGAATGTATAAAAATCAATATTCTTATTTAAAATGAGTAATGTTAATGTGAACATTATTTACTTAAAAAGCATTCAATTTTGTGGCTTATTAACTGACAATTACTCTTTTACGTACGTCTAGAAGACTGATTTTAAGGTATTCTAAATACTTAATCTGTTAGCATATGTTTTTGTTTTTTTATTAAAACTAATTAATTAAAAATGATCAAATAGATAATTAAAAATATCAAATGTTGTTTCCATTAACGGAAATAAAACAAAACATAAATATAGAAAACTTAAAAACCAAATTAACAATGATGTTTTTGCAAATAAAGTTGAAATAAAATCTTAATTTAAATATAAACATGACAAGCACATAACAAATTACTAA
Source organism: Enteromius paludinosus (assembly GCA_032361165.1). Lineage (NCBI taxonomy): Eukaryota > Metazoa > Chordata > Actinopteri > Cypriniformes > Cyprinidae > Enteromius > Enteromius paludinosus. The sequence continues at coordinate 613,317 of JAUMHQ010000001.1, read as the reverse complement.
AATGAAAAATTCATAAATACTATAAGAAGATATAAATAACACAAAAAAATACAGTAATATTCAAGCACACCTTGGAACAATTTGCCTATTTGATAACACATTCTATTGACTCATTTAGGTGACAAGGCATATTTCAAAAGTGTAATGTGATTCATCCTTACACAAGTCGGTCGTGATAGAGCTTTTTAAGGTTTTCCCAGTTGGTTCTGAGCAGCTGGACCAGTAAACTCTCTTCTGGATCGGAGGCACCTCTTCCCAGAGCCTCTGTCACTGGACTCTCCAGTTTATCCAGATTAACTTTAACTTCCTATATCACACGCAACACAACTGATTAAAGCCTTTATATTAGTTTTACTGCTGTTTCAACGGTGGGTGTAAAACAAATTGTGTTCGTGTACAGCTCATGAGCAAATCAATAATAGATTGAATCAGCTCTTGAATACAAAAAGGCATTGGCTACTAAAACTCATTGGTAGAAATGAGACATGGTTTATGATACAACCTTAAGGCACTTCTCTTGTTGGGGAACGTTGATGAATGCTGCAGACCAGCGATCAGGAGAGTTCAGCAGAGCTTCGTTTTCAGAGATACACTGCAGCAAAAACCGCAGCTCCTGAACAGACAAGGATGGAGAACAAATGTGTGTCATTCAAATTTGCTCAGATGAAAAAAAAAAAAGATCACTGTTCAATCAAGAGCAATAGACAGATGGAAAAATTAATGTTCAGGGGGAAAAAAACCCTCAATTGTTCTTTAATTCCTAATTAAATCTATAAACCATAAGCTGCAGCACATTAGAGTGATTTTAAATGATCCCAAATAAATTTTTTATGTGACCCTAGATTTTTTGAAATTGTGATTTTTACATCACCTGAAACCCTGAATAAATAAGCTTTACATTGATATCTGGTTTGTTAGGATAGGGCAATATTTGAACATCTGAGGATGCAAAAAATAAATGTTTTGATATATTTACCGTAGGAAATGTACAAAATATCTCCAATGGAACATGATCTTTACTTAATATCCTAATGATATTTGGCATAAAAGAAAAAAATTATCATTTTGACCAATACAATGTATTGTTGGCTTTTGCTACGGATATATCCATGTGACTTAAGGGTGCTATATGTGTAGCCACACAGTGGTTGAACTAGGTACTGTATTACAGTGCAAAATTCTAAATATTGGGAGAGTTTTTTTTTTTTACCCGGCTCCTTCTCCTCAGACTTCAAATACTCAGGTTGCGAATATATACACAGTATGCCACAGTAAAAACACGATAATGTAATATACACACGTAATATTGCGAAAACCAATGTTTTTATTGGGGTTCAGTAAATTATGATTCTTGCATTGTGGTTTATCATTTGTTTTTACCGCCAAGAGCACACTTACACTTTTTTGGTGCACTTTAGTAAAATGAACATCCAGCTCTGCCCAGCGTTTATTGATCGGGAGAAGGCGGGGCTCCACCAGCTTGCCAGCTCCACCCTCTGAAAGCACACGGCCCAATCCACGCAAGTCCTCCAACCTTGGACGCTGCTGTTCAATCTCAGAACCAACTGCCTGTTGGAGAACATACATCAGTTCTTTTGGTCTTAAACAATACAGCCAAGGGACTTTATACTTAAAAAAAAAAAAAACATCTCTGGTGAAAGGAACTTTGAAAAATCTACTTTGAAGTATCTAAAATAAAAGAATATAAATAATAATTAAGACTAGTGTACACAGAAACATTTGCTCTCACTTTCACTCGCGGCTCCTCGGGGGGATCAGGAAGTTCTGCTAAGGTCTTCTCAATTCTGTTCAGCCACTGCATCATGTCATCTGTTTTCTTACAGAACTGGTACCACTGCGGGGCAAGAGCAAGGGCCTTCTTCTTTCTCAGGGCTCTCAGATTCTATCAATCCAGAATGAATATATCAAGACTCTTTACATATGGTAGACTCATACATCAGAAATCAAACGGAAATAAAGAGTGTGTCTATGATAATATAACCCAGAAAAACATGATTTACCCAAGTTTAACATACCAACTCCAAAGTCCAAAATCTATATCTTAAATGACTGGCTACTGATAGATAGTAACCAGTCCAGAAAGTAACCTCATCCCATACCTTATTTTTGACCATGTTTCTAACGTACCATAACCAAAGTGTGACCTTTCTTATTCTAGCTTTGACCTTGTCTCTGACCTGAATAACAACACAGGAGTTCAGCCTAACACTGACCGCACTGACTGACTGTACAGAATATAAACCTTAAATATAACAAGCTCATTGTCAATTTTTGAAGCATATACCTATCAAATTTTTGTTCGATTTCTACTTAAAACAAATTAAATAAATACAATGCTACAAGATTTTGTGATACTTGTGGCGCCAGGTGACATCACATGTTAATTTGCATATTTATGATGCCATTGTGTCAAGTTTGCGTTCTGACATGTTTTGGCGCTTTAAATCTGTTCTACTCTACATACAGTACATACTGTACTTTTAATACAACTGAACGCCCCATAAAGCTGTTCACATCATATTTTCTGTTGTACATAAAACAATAAACACGAGAGAGATGACCTTAGACATATATAAACACAACATTTTAAACATAAACTTAAACAAAAATTGCAAAAAATGTACAAAAAAAATTTGTACATTTTTAAAAATAAATAATTAAAAAGACCAACAAATAAATGTATATCTAATTTGTTTAAAATTATTTATACTGATGAGGACATTATTTTTGGAATGTGTAAACGAACTAACAACTAACTGCTTTTGCATTACCGCAAAATGACATAGCATGGACAGTTAGATGTTTGATGCATTTGTCCTTGGTTTGTGTACTTGAAATGTGCCAGCACGCAAAATAATTACCTTCAGAGTGTCATATTTGTCATGAAGAAGATTGTGTTTCTCACGGACAGCCTCTTTTTTCTCCCCGCTAGTTCTCTTGAGGAGATTTTCTCCTTTTACGAACAGTTCATCTAGGGCATCCTCATCTATGCCCTGTGAATGAAATTAGCAAATTATGTCAGAAGCGCCGTCAAATCTACCTGTCTATTAGACCGGTTTCAGCTGTTGAGAACCATAAGCAATGCAATGATGTACTGTGCCAGCATTTGTTACTCATGAACCAGATCCATTCCCTGAAACTCATTATGTTTCTTGTCATGAGATCTTTAAGATAAGCTCGGAGGCTGTTTCAGCCTTTCGCAGCCCGTGCGGTTCCAGTGACTGAAATTAATTTTAGCCAAAGAAACAGCTGAGAGTATTTTCTTACCGCATCCTCCAGGAAATCTTCCTCTTTTAGACTTTCACCTAATTTAATCTCCTCGTCCAGCACCTGGAGCCATATATTAGCCTGTCTGTGGTACTCATCTAACTCTTGAGAGGAGGCCTGGAAGAAAATATGATCAAATATCTAAAAATCCAATTACATACACACACAAAAAAATCTATTTTCTAAGTGGGATAATAAGACAATGTCTATGATGAATCTAAGGATCAACAAAGGAAGAGAAATCAGATGGCTCTACATATGTCTACATATGCATTTGTATACATATATATCGGACATACAGCTTTTCATAGCCCTACCTGTCCTATTAGAATCCTCTTTGCAACAATGTCAAATCGGTGATTGAGCTGTTCTAGCTTCGGTTTCACTTGAGCTTTACAGTGTTCCCCTCTGTTCTTTATAAGGTCCTCTGCCAGAACCTGCACCGCTTCAACCTTCCCCTTCATCTCCTCCAGCTCCATCCGCAAACCCTAGATATTCAAACAATAAGAAAAAAATCAATGTAGTGCGCTAGATTTGGGGAAAATTAATAAAATATATTACAGCTGTCAAATGATATTCAAAATAAGAATTTTTGTTCACATACTATGTGCGTATAATGTGTATATTTGTTATATATGTATATACACACATGCATGTTTATATTTAAGAAAAAAAATAGATTTATGTAAATATATACTGTATGTTATTATTTTGTGATGCAATTAATAATTTGACATCACTAATGTGACATGAAATTCCCATATATATATATAAATGGTAAAAATGTAAAAAACAAACTGTACATGTATCTTCATTCTTAGAGTTAATAGCATGGGATAGGTTTATCTTCAATGTTAGATATTTGTTTTTTTTTTACATTTTTGCTGTCACACCACTGATACGTCAACTACTCATATATATTAAGAATAAAAAAAAATCCTGAAACTTCAAAATGCACATAAACTAAATCTACAGATATAATTATTTTGGTAGTAAGTTGCAGAAGACATATATCATATCATTTGCAAATGAAATGATGACCAATAATTTTTTTTGTGTGTGTCTGTCTGTCTGTTTTGTTCTCCCTAATGGCCTAATCTAGAGTTTTATTTGCTGCAAATTGCTTCCAATTAATGAGCCATCAAAACATTATTGTCATAGAAGAGATGGATAACTGTTTATTTAATTTGATGGAAAAGTATGGCTGCATAAAACAATCTCTGGTCCTCAGTAATGGAGAACAGTTGGTTGTCAAGCGGAACAGCTCATTGTGAGTGTGTGTTATGTGCTACCTTTATAACGTGCTCGACACAGCCCTTGCTGTCCATCTCGTCCAGCGTTTCTTCAGCGCGATCCATCCAGGTGTTGATCTGAGAAATGTTCTGCTCGAGTGTTTTCATCTGACTCTGATAATCCTGGATGACAGATGAAGAGTTATGTTTACATCTGGCTGGTTAGCACAAAGGAAATTTGTAGTGCAAGGAAATTTCATGTCACATTAAAGAAATAGTTCACCCAGAAAATGAACATTCTGTCATTGTTTACTCACTGTCGTGTTGTTCCCATATAACTTTCTTTCTGATGCCGAACACAAAAAAAACATTTGAAGATTGTTTTCCATGCCATTTTGAATAATAACTATAGTAAAATAGAGTGGAAGGCTGCATGGACCACTTTCATGATTCATTTATCATTCATTTATTAATTAATAATTAATTTATTGATAAGTTTTGACAATACTCTCATGTCCATTATGAAACATGAAAAGTCTCTCTTCAAAAGCATGGAAAACAGTGAAAAGTTAAATCCTTTTGCATAAGTCATACAGGTTCCGAATTTTCAAGTTTGGGTGAAATATTTCTTTAATCGTTTCATTATACTTTAGAGGACAAGACTTATCTCTTGACATATTGTCCCTCAGATATTTATGGTTATTTACAAAGTAGAGCTAGGAGAAAATACAGTCAAAGAGATAAAAGATGAGAAAAATGATGGAGGAAACAGCAAGTAGTAGAAAGGTAATAAAGAAGAGCGGGAGATAAATGTGCTTAACAGTTTCATAACATTATTGCCGCCTCCAGAAACCGCTGTCTGGATTTAAAGGAACAATACGGAGATGTGAAATTGAAAGGAAATGAATTTAGCCTTGTAGGGCATATTTAGCATAAGAAATATTTTTCCTAGAATGAAATGACTCAGAAAAGGGTCAGACGGTTGCTATGAATGGTTGCTCACCAGCAAGAGTTTCAGCCACTGCTCGCTCCGTGACGTCACTGCGATCCAGTTGCAGTTGAGCAGACTGACCTTGTCATCAATCAGGTTCTCCTGGCTTCGAAGTAAACCCTTCAGGGTCTCTGCCAACTCCCTCACCAGTTTCAGCTGTGGCTTATGACGCTCAGTGTCCTCCTGAGTGGCCTGGGTGGGAAAGATGAAGATTTAATAGCTTGTTTTCGACCTTTTCTTGTCATGAACTTTAAGTAAAAACACCCACCTTCTTGGAAGCAAAACGACATTGCTAATAAACTAACCCTTTACCATTTGGATTTTATTCACCAAAACACAACAAATATTTTTCAGATCATCTTATTCTGCATTCTACTGAAAGGCATTTTAGGTGTGGAAAAACACGAAGGAGAGAAAATGATAACAGAACTGTCATTTTTTTGGAGAAACTATTCCTTTAATGACTAGGAAACTGTTTCAGATATAAACAATGCTGCTGAAATGAAACCAGTGGAGAATTTATTTACCTTTGCCCAAGCCAACTCTGCATCCAAATCGCTTGGCATGCCTTCCACTGAAGAGCGGCGCGTCAGTTCCTCATCCGTAGTTGCCAACCATTCTGTCAGACTGTTTACCTCCTTCCTAAACTTCCTTAATAACTTTAAAAGCTTCTCCAGTTCCTGCTTTGCTTCTGTTACCTGCACACAGACAAATGATTTGTAAATCAGCCAGCAAGTGTTTAACATAAATGGAAACTATTACACTTACTAAAATATGTGTTCAAAAGTTTGGGTACTGTGTATGCAGTAAATTGTAAAGAAAAAAACCCCCAAACTTTTGAATGGTAGTAAGAACAGTCTGCCAGTAACAATACTCATTGACTAGCTGTGTCAAACTAGAACTGCACATGTCTCGCATTTAGCCTTTTATTCCCTCACCTGTGAACCCAATTCATTGTATGTGAGTTTGAGGGCCGTCAGCCTGTCGTCCAGCTCTTTGGGTTGCTCTGTCTGCTGCTTCTGCACAATCTGTCTTCCTGTCTTTATCACCGTCTCCACCTCCGCTTTCACCTCGCTCAGATTCTTATAGAACTTCTACATGGGGGAAATAGAGAAGGATTAAACTCAGTGTGACATTGCTGCCTGACAAGAATCAAATAGCAACGTATAATTAAACATAAACTACAATTAAACAGTTAAAGAATGATTCAAATTACAACAAATTTCATACTGTATGAAGTAATCAGTTCAATCTCTACAACTACTCATGCATTAAAAATTGATGCATTTATAAAGGCTATTAAAACACCAAGCACCCTACATTACCCACCATGCATTGCTCCAACTGTGACTGCACCACCTCCTGCTCCACACTCCGAATACTTAGCACTGCCAGCTTCCCTTTCACCTCCTCTAACGCTCGCTCACATTCCCTCAACCGTTGATCAAAGTTAGCCGGCTTTTGGAAAAGCCGGAACTTGCCTTTAACTTGGAATAGTTTATCCTAAACAGGCACAAAAAACAGGCATTTACTAAAAGGTGTTTGATTACTTGTTCATTATTTGATCAATGCATTTAAGCAGGAAGTACAGTGGCCAGGTATGGCAAGACACAATTAAATCTCACAACAAAATGTCTTGTTTGCGATGTGCTGTGCTACTTTTATTGTGTGGTGGCTTGTTTTCATCATGTTGCGGTTTGTTTCTGCTGTATTTTGCGATATACTGTAGCGCACAGACCTAGTTATGGGTTGTTTCCGTTGTGTTGAGACTTGTTCCCATTGAGTTGTGGTAATTTGATTGTTTTTAGCTTGTTTTTGGACATTTTGTTGTGTTGAGCACTACTGGGCCACTACTTGTTAGAAAGGATCTAACAACACAGGGAAAACAAATCTTCAGTAATATTACAAATAATAATGATTTGTGACTCTTACATATGTTGCATCAATCTCTCCAATCACTTTCTCCGATGCATCAACCTCGACAGCCTTTTTCTTCATGTCATCCAGAGTCACCTCATGACCATTCAACTCAGTCTGAATTTTCTGTTTAATGAGATAATAATAAAGCAGTAATAATTAACTTGAAATAGTAAATTAGCTGAATAACTAGAATAAAATAAAATGTTTATTTGGCCCATATACTGTATATGAGATGATAAGAATACCTGTGCCTCCTGAGGTATCTGTGCAGCATCTATGCCATCTGCTATGTAAGCAGTCAAATGTCGGTCAGTGGTGTTCAGAGAGTCCTGAATGAGGCGCAGGGTTTTGTCGTTCTCCTGGGCCCACTGCAAGCTCTTCTCCAGCTGCTGTCGCCTTTGTAGAGCCTGATATTGACATCAGAATGCAGAAGGGAGTCAAAACACGAGGAAATCCAATGAATATACTTGACGTTTCAGCTGCAGCAAAACCAAAAGTTCTTACCCTTTGCATCAGTTCATCCCAGCGCGTGTTGTAGTCTTCCACTTTTTTGTGAATGAGCTCATCGAGGACTCTGCCATCCATAAGAGTCTGGGCTAATTCACGGATCTGGTTGCGATTATATTCAGGATGCTCTCTAATCATGGTGTCTAAAGACTGGAAGGGAATTGGATTTAAATGTCATTTGAAAACATAAAACTTAATAAAAAAAATGCTTTCCATGGTGATGGTGCAAGATTGAATTTTGGTATGACTATTTTATCATCATAAGTGCATGTATTAGCTCATAGGAAATAAAAATCATGAATGAGATCCATTTAATATCTCACATTATCTCCTTAGCAACAAAATGAGCTCATTCTGGTAACATTCCTCATTTTTAAAGTAGTTTTGGATAAAAGGGTCTGCTAAGTCAATAAATGTTTTGCTAAAGTATTCTAATTCTCAGTTTTGTAAAAAGCTCTAGAGCAATAGTTTTTTTTAACTTTTTTTTACTTAGATGTAAAATATTTACTTGAAATACCTCAAAGAAGTTAATAACTTTATTTTTTAATTAACAACACATTCACATATTCGTGGTTCTCTGATGTCACATCACATGCTAGTAAACAAATAAAATATTTAATTATTTTAAGTAACCGTCTACATTTGATTTATTTTTGTAATTTTATAGATGGCTGTACAAAAAAAAAGTTGTGATTTTGAAAACAACTGATTTTGAACAACATTGTGCTAAATTTTTAATTGGATTTATTTCTATTTTTCACTTTCAATGTTCAAACATTTTCTTTCTTCGACAACACTGCTCTACTGTACAGTCTCAGAAGAGACCATCAATAATCATCTGAGAAACGTCTGAGACAAAGTGGAAACTCCAATAAGAATGGCATTTAGGCCGGTGTCTTGCAATATGAAAGGAGTAACCTCTAAACAATAAAACATTCCTCTGGGACAGAGTGACCTTTCCAAGTCAAACTCTTACCTAAAATGAAAACGATGTCATAATTTACTCAAGCTCATGTCCTTTGAAACCTGTCTTCTTTTATTTTTTTAGTAGAACGCAAAAAGAAATGTACTTGAACAGCTCTTTTAACATCAACAGGTCATGGTGACCACAGACTTTCGAGTTATAAAAAGAAGGAACAGAGCATACGATACGCAATACTTGTTTCTAAACCACATAATATTCTTCAAAACCAGACCAAAAACCATTCTTTTAAAACAACCTAAAATAACCTATTGGCAATAAAGCTCTTTCTGATTCTGATTATATATATATATATATATATATGTATATATATATATGCCATCTGCTAAGTATATATATATATATATATATATATATATATTAGGGCCGGGACTTTAACGCGTTAATTTAGATTAATTAATTGCACAAAAATAACACGTACAATCTTCTGACAGCCCTATTAAGGATTTATATCAGTTTCTAAATGCTCCAGATAGCTTTTCTTGAAAGAATACGTAATGTAAGGAAATAAATGGCAGGTGGAAATGACGCAGATCGAATCGTCTTACGTTTCACGCATGCACAGTACAGGAATGTAAGCGTTTTCAGTTTTTTCAGTGTGGATGATCAAGTCTTCGGAAACGATTGAAAACGATAGTG
>JAUMHQ010000001.1:577592-593083 GCA_032361165.1 Enteromius paludinosus | reverse complement strand
AGTGTTTTATGTAATTTCAAAAGGTTTCCTTTAAAATGATACCAATCTTTTGTAAATGCACCTCTGCATGTGGGTATAGGAAACTTTTTAATTTGGTAGGCAAAATGCAGGCGGAATTCCCCAAAACAGCACTAGAGTGTAAAAGGTTAAAGGAAGAGTGCCAACAAGATGTGAATCCACCTACATATTAATTTACAACAGTTTTTGCTTTTAAATAGTGCTTAATCTGTCCACAATTCTCTCTCCTCTCAGTATTAGTATAGCTGGTGTTCATTGAATTCACATATAAACAATCAATGTACACAAATTTAAAATCCTATCCATCAGCAATACATTTACCCATGAGCCCAGTTCTGGCTTATTGTTGCTTATGTTGGCTTTTCCTGGTCAGACCTGGTTGCCATGGTTTTGCAGGATCTGGCAATACAGCCCGTTCTCTATCCATTGAGTTTCCCTTACCCGAAATGCCTCGTATTTCTGAACCTAAACAGCAGAAATATTTACTGTTAAATGCTGTTGTAAAACAACAGGGAGTTGTCAAATGTCAAACTACTCGTTTCTGTCACATCATGCAAATGTTCTAATTTGTGGGTAGGCAGTCCTGTGCTTTCTTTATGCAGAACACATACAAGCTTCATGTCAGCAGCTTCACAACCATCATAATAGGAAAGGAAAATTAATTATTTTTCACCTTGAAAGAGGCACTGGGGTGTGTTTTGAATTACAACCGTTTTATCGGTTACTTCTCGGTCAAACTCGTTTTTTTTCTTCTAAACTTTTTATTTGGTCTTAAGGATCAGTGATCCGATGCTGATCCCAATTTTGCTGCACATACATACACTTACAAATTGATTTTTGCTTCGTTTGATTTAGTTAATTAAAATGAGCTAATGAACGCCAATTCATTTAAAAGTATTAAATAAGTTGATTTAATGCATGTGGGATGAATAGGACAAAGGATTCTTGTAAGTTTAGCAGCCTTGGTGAACACAAAACACTTCTTTGAAAAGTACTTTACCAATATATATCAAACACAAGCTTGTATCAAATTCTTTAGAATCTCTAAACAATTTGCATGATGGTTGTGCATAAACAAGGACAACATTCAAATGGCTTTGACTCATTAATTTGTCAAGGTTTGGAGTCATTATGTTCAAATGCAAATTCTTAATATGCCAGTTTGTGAATCACTCATTTACAGATGCTGAGGAGCTTGCATGGGCCTTTTCCCTCTGCATTAAATGATATATTTTCAATTTAGGGCCTCTTATTCTAATATGCATTAATATAAGCATTCCACTACATCCAATTTTGTGCCCTGTGTTCACTAATTTTGTAACACCATGCATTGAAATTTTCTGAACTAATGTGAATAGTGAGTTGATCAGGCTGCTGCAGGTAAGCAGGTCGCAGCTGTTTGTTCTGAATCTAATGCGATCTAATCATGTCAGCTACACTCAGCCACACACCCTCATCCTCTCTCTCTCTCTTTCTCTTGCTCACTCACTCTCTTGCCTCTCTTACCTTCTTTCGCTCTGGTGAACAAGCTCCGACTCACTCATTCTGAGATGGAGAGACATACCTTTATTCGTTCCAATGCAATGTACTGAAAAGCTACAAATATATACTATTTATAAGTAGTAGGTGTTTCAAGCCCAGAATGAAGTAATACTTCAATATAAAGATTTCAATAATCATTTCATTTCATTAAGCTTTTTTTTTTTATTCAAAGCATCTTGCAAATGATGAGCATTACAAGCCATTTATCATACAAGCAAACAATGCCAAGTTTTAAGTGTGAGCCGCATTAGTACACAATCCAGAGCAGAAGGGACATGAAGAAAAGAAAAGAAGAGAGAGAAAGAGAGGAAAAAATCAATGACAAGAGTTTGCTGTTTGTGTTTGGGGATGAGCTAAGTGCTTGTGGTGATTAAAAGTTAAATACAAATTAATACAAATTAAAGGAATAGTACACACAAAAATCTAAATTTGCTAAAATTAACTCACCCTCAGGCCATCCAAGATGCAGAGCAATTTGTTTCTTTATTAAAACAGATTTGGAGAAATTTAGCATTATATAATTTGCTCACAAATGGATCCTGCAGTGAATGGGTGCCGTCAGAATGAGAGACCAAACACTTGTTAAAAACTTCACAATAATTCACAGGTAATCCACATGCCATCACAACAGTCAGTTAAATAACATCTTAGCCTGTGAAAAAAAAATCTACCAATAAGGCTATTTTCTTTAAAACGTTGCTTCTGGCCAAAATAAGAGTCCATAAAAATCCCTTGTTGTCTTCTCACACCAGAATACAGTAACACATTTGTATAGAACTGATTTGGGCTGTTTTTGCTTCGAAACAATTCCTGATCGGTGTATATTTCTCTCCTGACTCAGACAAGTTGACTTTCCCTGGAGAAAGCAATATTATTTTCAGAGAATTTGCATTTTGTATTTCATGATAGAGTTGTTTCTTACAGCTTTTCACTTCACCAATTGTTAATTCATAGACTGGAGTCATATGGATTACTTGTGGAATATTGTGGTGTTTTTTTATCAGTTGTTTGAACTCTCATTCTGACGGCACCCATTCACTGCAGAGGATCCATTGGTGACCAAGTGATATAATGCTAGATTTCTCCACTTTTTCTAATTGATGACCTTTAGATAAGTACATGTTCAACACATTTTCATACTTCTGACCTATTCCATTAATACAAATTAATGGTAAAAATGAAAACACATGACATGGCATTCTCCAAGGTCGGTCAGTGATCACAGAGAACAAAGGTCAAATTTTAAAAGATGAAAATCAGTTAAATTCCAGTTTGAATATGAGAGACTTTGAAATAATGACAGACAGAACTCTGAAATGAGGTGAATTATCATACTGCCTAATAAACATTAATATTGAATTATTATTTAATTGCCATAAAAAAAAAAACATGATTGATAAATCCTTTAGCATTGTAATTTTTTTTTTTACAATATAACACTATATTAAATAGTTTATATTAATATTTTATAATATTATGCATATTTTAAATTGCAAAGTATAATATTATAAAGAAGCTTTTCTTGTTGGTTTTTGGATGATTCATTATTCATTCTTTGTGAAATGTGTCCAATAATAGACAATAACAAAATCAGTTAAATCAGATTTGTGAAATTTTAGTTTCCCACTAAAAAAATATTCTCATTCTAATTTTATGCTAAAAATTATATTCATATATATATATAAAGACTGCACTGTTACTCGCTTCTGTAGGTAGTTCACTAGACTTTGTAACAAGCAGAGGAATAATTCCACCCCAAACGTAATAGTAAAACCACACAGGGCACATGTAATTTCATTAGAATTGCAGCTACAATTGAATGAATTCCCTCAAAAAATAATTCTTATATCCTTATACGTATTGTTTTATAGCAGTAATATTGAATACACATTATTTTTGCACTGGATTCTCCACAGCACTCCTGCTAATGACAGTCTTGAACTGCTGCTGCTTTTCCTAGATATGTGCTTTTGCTCCTTGCATTGTTCTGTACAGTTTATATTTTCGAGGTTCTCTTTGTCAGGCCCAGTTGGAGCTGCCAGCTAGAGACTGTTTATGGCACTCCAGCGCTAGGACTTCTTTTGTGTATGTTTGACTCTGTTTGCCAGTCCCGGACTTTTATTATGAATCTGTTGTCTCCACCCCCTTGTTTGCACCCGGATTTCCTCTAGCATAAAAGCCCCTTTGTTATTTTCACGGTTCATTACATCGTCACCCTGTATCTGGAATTCCTTCATGTCTTGTTCTTAGTTTATCTGGTTTTTGGATCTACCCGTTGCCGACCTCTGCTTCTCCACGGACCTTAGCCTTGCTTCTTCCTTCGGACTCTGTTTACCGGTAATCGACTCTTGCTTTGGATTTACGTTTACGATATTGTCTTTGCCTACGCTGTTTCAGTCTGCTGGTGTTTGATGCTGTCTGTCCTACAGTCACCTAGCTCATATGGACGATGAGCGGGTGAAGGCATGTTTTTTAATGGGTCTGGACTCATATTGTCACATATTGTTCGCGCTGCCTGATGAGGATCCTAACTGGTCTCTATGTGAGGTCACTGATGCTCTGCTTATCTTTTGCGGCTCACCTCTGACTATCAGAGAAGTAGAGGAGGAGCCGGTTGAACACTGCACGAGACAGCGCGATCGTCACTCTGGCAACGACAAGTATCCTCAGCTTCCTGGATCTAGCCTTGCCATCAAACGCGGACCTTCTCCGAGATCACCACGTTCCGCCGAGCCGTGTGATGCGGTTCCAGTTCCGGTTTTGGTTTCGTTTTCGCAGCCCAGAACGCCATGCAAAACCCCCACTGTTTCACATCCTCTCCCCACTCGTAAGGAATACGGCATGCCATTTAAGCCTGAATCATTGAATTCAGGAGAGCGGTTCAACACCCAGTCGGTTCCGGTGATGCAGCCACGTGAGCTGTCATCAGTCCCTGCGGTCTCTAACCCGCAAATAACGGGTCCTAGCCCCGTTTCACGGTGTAGCGAGCCGTGTAAAGTTCAGTTGGTCCCGGTTTTACAGCTGAAGAGGCTGTCTCATGCCTAGTCAGTTATACAGTTATACAGCCAGGGGTGCTGTTTTCCAACCAGTTGGTCCAGGTTTTACAGCTCGAGGAGCTGTCACCTGGCCTAGAGATCTCCGAAACAGATGGGTTCTGACAACACTTCACAGCGAGATGGGCTGTGTGGTGTTCGGTCTGGTTCAGTTATACAACCAGGAGTGCTGTTTCCAGTCCAGTCGGTCCTGGTAATGCAGCCAGAGGAGCTGCTGAAGGTCCTCGCAGTTCCTAGGCCGCAAATAACGGGTCCCACTCCCGTTTTATGGTACGAGGAGCCGTGTATTGTCCAGTCGGTCCCGGTTACGCAACCTGACGAGCATGTAGAAGGGCCTCACGATTCCCAGCCAGTCTGTATCGGGTTCCATTCCCGTCACGCGGTACGAGTGGCTGTGTTCAAGCCAGTCTGTACCGGTCACGCAGCCAGTCAAGCTGCAGGAGGTCCTCGCGGTACATAGTCCGCATGTCACAGGTCTCACTCCCATTTCACGGCACGAGGAGTCGTGTTCAGAGATGGAGGTCTGCGATTTGGACTTCGAATGGCCGGATCCGCCAGACCCGGTCTGTGATCCGGAACTTTGTTGGCCGGATCCGCCAGACCCGGTTTTTCGATCTGGATCCATGGTGGCCCGAGCCGTGTACTGGGTCCACCAGTGGCTGCACAATCTCTGGAGATGTCGATTCTGGTCATAGAATCTCCAGAGATTACGTTGATGGCTGCACAACCTATGGAGGTCTCCGAAACGCTGTTCGGTCAGGTTGAGAGGGCATTGTCACAGTCAGTCCTGTCTAGAGAGGCTCTCTCACTGACAGTTGGATCCAAGAGGGTGTATTCATTGTCTGTCTGGTCTCAGAGGGCGTATTCACAGTCTAGTCTGGCTGGAAGGGCGTTGTCACTGACTGTTGGTTGCAGGAGGGCGCGTTCACTGTCTGGGCGGTCCCCGAGGGCGCCATGTCTGCCTGTTCAGCTCAAGAGGGGGCAGCCTGCTTGGCCCTGGAGGTCGTCCTCGCTGACTCGTGAGCCCAGGTGGGCCTCTCCGCCTTCTGCCCCACCCTGGAAGGCGTTCCCGTTGCCAGGTCCGCCAAAGTGGCCGTCATCACTGCCTGCTCCGCCCAGGAGGATGTCTCCGCCGCCTGCTCCTCCTAGGAGGATTTCTCCGCCACCTGCTCCGCCTAGGAGAAAGTCTCTGCTGCCTGCTCCGCCTTGGAGGGTGCTCTGGAGGGCATCCCAACCATCAGCGCCACCCAGGAGAGTGTCTTCGCTGATGGTTCGATCCAGAAGGGCGTCGTCCCAGATGGGTCTGCCTCGGAGGGTACTACAGTCATCTGCTCCGCCCTGGAGGGCACTCTTACTGTCTGGTCTGCCCTGTAGGGCAAGGTCATGGTCTGCTCCGCCCTGGAGAGTACTCAAACTGTCTGGTCGGCTCTGGAGAGCATTGTTGTGGTTGGCTCGGCTCAGGTGGGCATCCCCGCCATCTGCACCGCCCTGGAGGGCACTAGAACTGTCTGGTCGGCCCTGGTGGGCATCTTCTTCATGTATTCCACCTAGGTGGGCGTCCCCACCGCCCGCTCCTCCCTGGTGGTCGTTCCGCAATTTTCAGCATCAGGAGCATCTGGAAGCCGCTCCTTAAGGGGGGGTGTTGGGGGCTATGTTAGAGGTCCGCGGGACCCAACCAGACTTCTTGTGGCACGGGAATAAATTTCCAAATAAAACGCGGAAGCGGCCGGTAACTCTGGTGTAATTTGAACAGGAGTGGGCGGTTTAACAATGTAGTGTTCCCGATGTTTTTTCGGAACAGCACATCTGTGCTTTTGCGCGTGCATTTTATTTGCACAGTCTGTGCGCGCATCAGAGCGGGCTTTACCAACATGAATAAAGTGGAGATGCACTTGAAGGACTTTCAGCTGGCAATAGAAAACGGTCAGTTTAATGTTAGGAAACCCACATCAGGCAAGTCTAATGTATGGGAGTCCTTTTCATGCGTCATTGACGCAAATGGGGAAAAAAATACCCTTTGCGCCATGTGATAAATATAGGCCACAATGTTGTACATACATTTATTTTTATTTGTTTCATTTTCCATGATGAGATAAATGTTAAAAGCATCTTGACAAGACGAATACAAATAAATACAATCCTTGCACAACCTACAGTTTTATTTGTTATCTCTCTCTTTTGGTAGTACCCACTTTAAATGTGAGATTTTGGAAACCAGATCTAAATTTAGCGGGAACGGTCGGATCGGGTATACAGCGGGAGCAGTCGGGTGCGGAATAAAACCTCGCGGGAGCGGGCGGGAGCCCGCGCAGACCTCTAGGCTGATTCAAGACACTCTTGTACATGTATTCACAGAGGCCTCCAAGTTTCTCTTCTTTATTCCCTTTCTTCATTTATATTCTACCCAGCCTCGGTTCTTCAGACAGAACCACTTTCTTTTTTACCAAACACGCGCATGTGTGTGTGTCCCACCTTTCTCTTCTAGAGCAGAACATCTCTGAATTTTTCCCTCTGAACATGAAAAATGTCTACCACAAGATGTTATAAAAGAAACAAGTAGTTACCAAGTCAAGTATGGGCCCGTATGGGAGCTTGTTAGTAAATCTGAAACAAGTGATTCTCACTGTACTGACTTGTTTTGTGAAATTCTCACCATTTGCTTATTCTAGCTCAACCTAATGATTCCTCAGTGGCTCCCTCACGTGCTGTAGAGGAGGAAAAAGACTTGTTGCTCTCATTTGTGAGTGTGCAGATGCACGGCTTGTCTTGTTTTATCTGCAGGGAGAGGAACACTTCTCATAATTGAAGAAGCGGTGAATTCATTTTCAAAGACGTGTTAAGAATTGCTCGAGATCAAAGCATTTCTGCTATCTGTCTTCCCCACCTGCTCTCTGTGATTTCTTTCTTGCTTTTTTTTCCATAAAAGGAACGCGTGAATTGGAGAGCAAAGGATTAGCAATTTTGGGGCGATCTTTAAACTTCTTTCCCATACGTGATTCTATATAGTTTCCAAGGAGTAGCAAGTTTAGGTACTGTAATAGATTCACACACACAACATGACACATAGCAAAATGTTGAGAATTAACTACATTTTACTAAGGATGTCTAGAAAACTTGAATCAGACTGTGTATTCAGATATTTGTGTGTGTGATGAGTGTGTACTTGTGTCATATTTCTTCTTTTTCCTTTTATATAAACTGAATAATGTATGGTCAGATTGATTAAGACACCGACAGTAGATTAGTTTGAAGATTCTTTTTAGAAAATCAGTTCATTGTATATATGGGGGGGGTGAATTATTGCTGATAAATATATATTAATATAATGTATCTGCAATAACATATTTTGACAAAAAGTCAATGAAAAGTACAGTTGTTAGCACAGCTTTTGATACATCTGTAGACAATTATGTTTTCCAAGACAAAATGCAGACTTGTAAATGTACAACCAGTTTTACAAATGGAAATTTGGAGGGCAAATTTCATAGCAGGACAACCACTGCGTTTCATCAAAACAACTCGGTCACATTTGACATTGCAAAGGTTCATATTCTAGCCGTCTCCTAACCAAAGATCAGCACACACCCACAGATACACTCATCATACAAACAATCTGTTCTGAAGGAGGACAGAGAATGAACTTAAGTTCAGATCATTAGTGTGCGTGCCACAACATAAACCATTGTAATTCTGTTTGATAAATCAATTGTCCTCTGGGTAATGTGATAGTCCCGCAGCACGTCCTTCCCGTTGACCGGCTGTTCATCAGGAATTTAGGCGATGCTAAAAATGAAATGATGGCCTCACATCAGAAAGAGGTCCGGGTTTTAGGAGAGAAGCTGAAGGACGAGCACATATTAGGATTTAATTGATTAATATGCAAATGTAATTTGGGGTTAGTTGTACTTCCTAGAGTCACATATGATCTTTTTTGAACGATGTCCTGGCTGTGCTATTAAAACAAATGGTTTCATTAGAAAATCCCTCCGCTATACAACCTATTTAACAATAAAGGTAATTACACCGCTATCACCCGACGACGGGAATAAGAACTCAGGCGGGGAGATTACAGTACTTAATTAACATTAAGTGTTTTCAATCCAATCAATCCTCATTGTGGTGTGAGTTTCACAACTTCATAAAACTGCAGTCAAAAGCCAGTCTTGCGCAGCTAATGTTGAATAAACCACTTTCAGCCTGTAAAATGATTTGTTGCAGAGCTTTAAATTTAAACCCAATTTCATATTGGAACTGCAGGGGACCTTTTCTGCAAAACTGTGACAATACCACTGCTATCCTGCTAATGTACCAATGACATTAGCTGGACTACTAAAGGACAAGAGTTTCCTAAGGCACACTACACAGTGCTTTTTAGTGGATCGTCCAATAATAACACATGCCATCACTAAAAATAATCAGATCTGTCACAAAACAATAGTTCAAATGTAAAATTCAGAGGCCTCATAAGGTGTATGAGAACCTTATACTTAACATACATTAACATGCATTATATAATATGTAAATAGAGCCATATTGCAGCAGTAGAGACACATACACAAAAAAAGATAAAATAAAATAATTAAATAGAATAAAATGTAAAAAAAAAATAAAAATAAAAAATAAAAATATATATATATATACAAATCCCATAACACGATAATAACATCGTAATAACATTTAATAGTTTATAAAATAAAGGAAAATAAAAATGTATAAAAATTAGGAAAGAGTAAATATCAAAACAATATTGCTCTATATGTATTTTTCATCATGAAAAGGTGTTATTATATAGATATATGTTATATAGATAGCACAGACTTCAAAACTGCCCTCTGCTAACACATGGGCAGTGAAGTTTCAGTTTAATAAATTTCATTGCTTAAAACTGTTTTCATGGTCATGACAAATACTATGAAATAATCCTCTCTGCTATAATTCCTGGCTAAAACAATGAGTGGTATAGTGTAATTCATGCTGAGGGATTAGTGATTACTACTATTATTGTTAATAATCTATGTGTGACAGGTTGAGTTCAGTTCCAGACGTCTCTGACCCTAATCCATTTGTTTTTTGTTGTTTTTTTTTCATCACACTGTGAAGAATCCCACACAATCTCCCCGCATCCAATCTACCAGTCTTGCACGCCACCGATTCTCTCTCTCTCTCTCTCTCTCTCTCTCTCTCTCTCTCTCTCTCTCGCTCACACACACACACACACACAATGTCCCTCTCTCTCTCGTTATATCCCACTTTACCTCCCTCCCGTGCTGCCGACTTGTATCTTATCCACTAACTCTGCTTTAGGCAGTGACTATGATGTTCAAACACTTCCCCTCTGTGTTGTTGAATTAGCAAAATGTCAAAGGTCCCCCTCGCTCTCTCCCTCAGTGGATTCTCCTAGTATCTCTTTTCCACTCAGGCCTCAGGTGCAATAAGAACAAAACAAAAGCTGATGACAAATGATGCTGAGGACTGTGATGTAAAAGATGAAAGAAATGTCACACACACACATACAATAACATACTGCACACACAGCCTGCAGGTAAATATTGCTCTTGTTTCAGGAGGCATATTATGCTCAAGAAGAGGGGTTCTCCAATTAAATTTTTTTTTTTTTTTACTTCTCATCCTCTTATCATCAAAAGGAACGTTTTTGTTTTCCTGCTATTTCATGTTACATAGCTCTGAGTGTTCATGAATATACTGTGTCTTGGGGACCGCTGTTGGGCGTCTGAGATGGGGAATCATGGAAGTATTCAATTTGCACATGGTCTCCAGAAGCAAAGGCCCGGAGAGAGAGAGCAACTTTGCTTTACGTGAAGTCTTAATTTTCATATTTGTGGAATTTCTGGCTTCACAAGAGGGCGCCAAGAGTGTAAATACATAATGACTTCCAATTACAGAGCAGAGAGGGCAAATATAACTAGCTGCAATCAAAAATATTCAACCCACCAGAGACTGTAACAAATGTAAGAAGCAAGTAGATTTTCTGGTTTGTTTGTTTTTTAAAACGTTTTAAACATTTGAATTTATAGTAATCTAAAGTGATTCGAAGCGCTCCAATCAAAGCGACAGAGGGGGAGAACATTCCATTAGAGAACATGCTAACGCTTCCTCTCTTTTTATTCCCAGACAGCAGCCCATGACCGATCACCCTTCAACCCACAGGAGGACTTGGGTATTCACTGCTACGAAGAAAATATCACCTTCTTGTAAATAAAATAATAATGCATTAATAAAATAACACATATTTTAAATTAAAATTAAACTCTAAATGTATGTGCGTGTTTGTGTTTACGTGTGAAGGGAAGGTGAGAAAACAAGGACAAACAGGACATTACGACATACTTCTTATATGAAAGTCCTTGACGAGATGTATGTCCCGTCCAGCAATGACAAGAAGCCCCTGTCAAGCTTTTAGTGGTTCCATTTAAGAAGAGCTCAATGACTTCACTTCTGCTGTGCGCTTCCTCCTTAATAAAAAGTAATATGTCGAGGTCTTTTACAGTCTAACCAAATCAATCCTGAAAGCAGAGAAGTCTTCTGTCTTTCAAAAGTATTGAAATTCAAAAAGCATTGTCTGACTTTGAGCATTTAGAACATGTCCTTCCAAGGTTGAATATCTCTTGCTGCAATGAAGTTAAAGGGATGAAGCAGAGGAGTTAACAATAATCTCAGCCTCAGACGGTACGCCCATGTACCGCCCTCAGTCCGTTTACTGAGCCTCTGCTGCATACGGCACACAAAACCAATCAGTGTTTGCAAAAATTGCCATTTAGACTAATTAAAGGGATAGTTCAACCAAAAACTAAACGTTTGTCATAATTTACTCAAGCTAATGTTCCAACCCTATAATAAAAATAAACAGCCACACAAGGTATTTCTTTAGTCAATTTTTTATTATAAATAATAATAATACAATAATTATTAACCTGCATAATATTTGCTGAATAAAATCAATATTTGTTAATAATTTTTTAAATTCATCATCATTAAATTATATAAATATATGTATATATATATATTTTTTTTAATCAAACTTATTTTCATTTCTATCTAATGATGTTTATTTTGCCACCACAACTATATAAAAGAATATTAAAAGTGCATAATAAAATATATATATATAATGTTATAAATGGATAAATATTTATTTATAAAATAAATTCAATCAATATGTAATAAATATATAAAAGTGCAAAACAAATAAAAGTTTGAGGTAAATTTAATTAAACTAAAGTTAAGTTATTACCTGTAATTAAATATAGAAGAAAATCTATACAAATGTATATAGGATTTCAAACTGTATGATGTGTGTTTAATATTAGAAATGAGAAATATTACAAATTAAAAATTAATACATTTAAAAAAAATCAACAGCTGTTTGACCTTAACTGGAAATTACACATTTTCTATATTAATTTACTGGTATTTAATTTGAATTTACAGGTATTCTGAATCTGTTTCTAAACGATGCACAACCCTACACACACACACAAACAAAATTACACACTCACCCCGCGGGGCTGACAGTTTGAGGGAGTCACGGTGGACAGCATCCATCTTTGGGTTGATGAGGTGTTTGGAGGACACTGTTGTGCAGTGAGGTGACAGTGACATAACACACACCTTCAGCCAGCAATGACTCAAGCAGATCCTGTCCACTCAGCTGAAGAAATCATTTTCCACCCTCACACACACACACGCACGTATTTTCGTCATCTCGTCTAGAGAGGTGACTGAGGTGATTATTATTAACAGAGTGGCAGAAATCAAATTTGTCCCAGGAATGTAACTACTTTTGTCCCTCGAGACACAGATCCGGCAATTCATTTGAAATCACGTCCTTATCTGATGTGAGAAAGACACGATCATGTTGTTCATACACAAAAGTAGCGGCAACACTGAAAAGGCAATGTCATCACACAATGACCAGTGAAGCAACACTTTTCAAACAGGTAATACCTCCATCGCTGAAGAAAAAGCCCCTGTAATAGAACTGTCAGTGAGTAATAGGACTTCACTCAAGGGCCTTTTAGAATGCATTTCTTTCTAACCTTATCAGTCAATCAGTGAACTTATAAAGAAACGTGTGGAAATTCAAGCATGTTTTCAGAGACACCTTTTCAGTAGACGCACAAAGGCCTATTTATTTACACCACAAAAAGTGAATTGCTGGTGAAAATCACAAACGAAACCATTGAAATGCATGAAAAGCTTTCCTGAAACCCAAACAATACAAGCATGAGAATATAGTTTTTACTTGCAGTTTTTTCTCTCTCGCTTTCTTTCTAATAACTTCTAATAGCACTTCTTGGGAACCAAAACCATAACTTTGACATTTACAGTGCCAGTTAAGCTATGCTAGAATAGCTTGTCTGATCTAAATGAATTTAAGCAAACAGTTCAGCATTGATTTGGCCTCACCAATAAACAGCAAAGCAAAGCGTTTTTTAGGCATTATACAAAAACAGATACTTATTTATCTAAAAGTTTGCCATAATATACCTATCATCGGTATGTGTTTGCTGAACCTGGCCTATATACATTTAATCAGAGAACACAGGACAGTCACAACAAAAACAACAGGTGAGCAAGGAACAGCACCGGCTGCATAGTGAGCTTGGATCCGCGGCAAAACATTTCCATGCAAATCATCCCATTCATCACTCTCCATGTCAAACGCGTTCACATGCACACGCATGCAAACACACAATACACATACAGCCTCACGCAAACACGCTCGCCTTTCTGTTTACTGAACTGAAGCACGCTGCCTGTATGATGAATGGGGTTTTTTAAGAAAGCTCTCCAGCAGCCTCTCCTCCGCCCTGTTCTTCCCTGTCTTTCCCACTCACCCCTGCAGCTCGAGTCTGTCTGCCTCTGCTTTTGTATTTTAAAAAGTCTCCCTGCTCATTAGTATTTCACAAGTCTCTCCAGGGGTCTTCGTTCTACCCTCTCGACAGACTGTCTAAGAACCACACTGCCGTCCACTCATTTATCACTAACATGTGAAATATCAGAGTATGACTTTGACTTGATCATGGGGCTGAAGTGTGAAAAGTGCTCATTTAAAAAGTGCTCCTACAGAGGTAGGACAACAGAAAACTTAATTTTAAGAACTGAAAGGGGTCGGAATAATCAGATAAACAGAAAAGTAAATGTATTAAGGCTGCCAGTCGATTCAAAACTTTAACTGCATGTGACTGAGGTGAATTAACTGAATGACTTGCAATTAATGATATATCTACAGTGAATGGGTGCCTTCAGAATGAGAGTCTAAACATCTGATAAAAACATCACAATAATCAACAAGTAGTCCATGCAACTTCAGTCCCTCAGTTAACATTGTGTGAAGCCAATTTTGTAATAAAGAAATCTATAAAGAAGTTTTTCGCTTTAAAATAATACTTCTGGTTAAAAATATGAATTGTCTATCCAAAAGTTGTCTTGAGATATTGAGATGTTTTTAGCAGATGTTTGGACCTTTATTCTGATGAAAGCCATTCACGGAATTAAGAAGAAAAAATGTTTGGACTCTCGTTCTGACGGCAACCATTCACTGCAGAGAATCCGTAAGTTAAGTAATGCTAAATTTCTCCAAATCTGTTAAGAAACAAAGTCATGTATAGTGAATGACCTGAAAGTAAGTCATTTTTCATTAAATTTTCATTTATGGGTGAACTACCTTAAAGTAAAATATTCAAATGACACTAAAGTTTATAAACCATTTCTTGGTCAACTCGGTGAAAGGGAGAGTTTGAGAAAGTTAAAACAATGGCCCTTTCCCAAATGATGCACTTAATGTGAACTTGAGACAGTATGGCCTTTACTCTTCTGCTCTAGTCCACAAAACCACAGGGTCTCATTTGTCATTTTATGATTCAGCAAGTGCTCATAAAAGCCACCTTTAGTGCTTCTTTTTGTGAAGAGTGTATAAAGTGGACCATGACCCAATAGCCCATGCGGCCAAGAGTGGACCTAAAGCAGGACCGCAAGGACTAAGGGCACCATTTGGAAACCAGAAACAGACACAAACTTTTCCATTTCAAGGATTTTGCCGTAATACAAGTAGAAGCAGCAGCATAACAGTGACATTCATTTACACAGACGTGTAGCTAAACTGCCCAAATCATCAGAAATCAATAATAAATAAATAAATATTGTTTGAATAATTATAGCTGCAAAAGTTTTCCACTGCGTTTAAATTGGTTTATGAAAAACAATGTTACTACAGTTTGTTCTTAAACAGGTTTTTCGTTTGTAGGCTTAGTGCCTAAAGAACCCCAAAGAACCATTTGTGAACAACTGGTATTTTTCTTTGTGTGAAGAACAGTTAAATAATTTGAAGAACATTTTTACCTTGTAAAGAAACTATTGGAAAGGTTCCAAATCAAGGTTCTTTATTGGCATTAGTTATTCCGACTGAGAACCTTAACATTCAAAGAACCTTGAAAAAAGGGTTCTTCTATAGCAAATATTCCCTGTTCAGCAACTGATGCACAACTAAAAATCACTCCAAAATGTGTTGTACTACTATACAAAAATTCCCAAATGCATTGGATAATTAAATGTTCATTTTAGCATATTTGACTAAGTGGATGTTTAAAAATGAACCTCGTTCCAGCCACAACTTGCAAGTATCATTGTTTGCAGAAAAAATGAATAGTACACTGTAGAAGTCAATTACACGAGATAATGCCAGCGCATCTCTAAGAACTAAAGTACATGTTTTGCTAATAACTTGCGCTGCGTCCGAAATCGCATACTTCTTAAGTAGGTACTACATTTAAAGCCGAACGTACTTCCCGACCGTTAAAACAGTACGTTCTATATAGTATGAATGGGGGTAGTATGAATGGAACTCGGACGTACTAC
>JAUMHQ010000001.1:550689-561055 GCA_032361165.1 Enteromius paludinosus | reverse complement strand
CTTACCTAAGCTACATACCGTCTATGTACATATCAGAGAACAATTTAAAATATTCTCTCAATGCATTCTATGGCACCATTAAGGATTAATGGTTTCTTGTAATTTATTTTATTTATTTATTTATTTTTTTGGCCCCATTCTCGTATAGGCAATGTAAGAAATTTATTCCAACAAATAGGTTCTTGCATAGTTTCTCATTGATATTAAAGTATAGAGAAGTTGCAAATGGATTGGTCACCACTGGAATTTAATGCAAGATATGAATGTATTTTTCTAAAGCATTGTCCTCCTAAACATGTGGAACTCTGTACAGTATAGAAAAAGTCATGCTTTAGATAAAAGGCACTTTAATGCTTTTTTAATTTCAACAAATTAATTTTTTATTGAAATTTCAATACGAAAAAAAAAGAAAAAACTTTTTTTTTCTTTTTTATTAATTAATTTTTCCTCAAGGACAAGGGCCAAGTCGCTGACTAGCTTTGGTTTTAAAAAAGAAGAGTTTGGAAAGAGAGGCTTGAAGACCTCTCTTTACTTTCAGTCTGACATCTCTGAGAGCGGAACCAGAAGATTTATCACAGTCTGGTCTCAGGTCTTCATCTATTTCTTCTTGGTCACAATCCTTGAAGCTTATTTCATGAGCTGAATCAACATCATCCTGCATCAGTTCTTTGTCAACAGAAGACTGATGACTAGTTATAGGCGTGCAGGACCCAGTCTTCCATCTCCATAATGTAAAGCTTTCACTGGTCAAGCCATTCTTTTGTGCCTTAGGACGCAGCAGTGTGTGGTCGAGGATAACTGCAGACAGGACGGCTGTCAAATAGCTTACAGTTACTTCGTTTTCACGCCATATTGACTTCAAGTAGTTCTTAGGTGCCAGGATACCATGAGCTTCACTTACAATTTGTAAAACAATACAATTCTCATCAGGAAAGCACTTATTCCTGATACTGCAGGTTGCAACATTAATTCCAGCTAGGTCTGCTAGTGCCTTTACCAGACTAGAGACAAGAGCATCAGAAAGATTAATGCCAAACATGTCCTCAGATTTTGCAAGCAGTCCATTAACAACATTCTCTACCAGATGATATGGCAAATAAGTTAAACCTTGTGAGGCTTCAGTTGTTTTTTCTTCTGTTTCTGACTGACTGCTTCTTTCAGATGGAGCTTCATCGAGTATATCCTCAAGCTCCATCTTCTGTTCTGAATCAAAGGTCTTTGTCTTTATTCCAGGTTTTGGTGTAAACAGCTCATTCTCAGGGATTATATAAGACTTTGGAAGCTCATACAGCTCCTCAAAGCATTTAGAAATGACATCCTCAAGCTCCAGTTCTTCCTCTGAATCAAAGTCCTCCAATTTTATGCCAAGCGCCTCATTCTCAGGCACTATATTAGACTTAGGTGTTTTTCGTCCAAAAGATTCAGACTCTTCTGTAGATTGTGCACCTGATTTCTTCCCTAAAAGAACAACAGGATTTAGAAAACTTTTTTTTAAATTCACAATCTGCTTTAGAATGTGTACAAAATGGCCCTGCAAACTGTATAGCTGTACTATAGTTGTGTGGCTGTTTGAAAACTGAAATCACTGGGATTACCCAGGAATAAAGCAGACCGTGGCATAAAATAAAAATAAAATAAAATAAAATAAAATAAAATAAAATAATGTTTTTGTATCAGAAAATAAGGTAAAATAAAAATATTGCTGTTGCATAAAAAAACTTTGCTTGCATAATCACAAACATTACATTAAATAAAAACATTGCTTTTTGTATCATAAAGTAAAATACAAAAATGATTGCTTACATGTATAAAATATTGATGTACCAAAAGCCTAAGTTAAATAGCCTAATAATACTTCTGCTGTTTCAGAAAAATGTAATAAAATAAAATCATAATGTTGTTAATATTCAATATTAAAATAAAAATATTAAAATAAAATAGAAAATATTGCTTGTCTATAAAATTAAATAAAAAATGCTTTTGTATTAAAAACTAAAATAAGAATAATGTTGTTGAATTCCAAAAATAAAATACATGTTAATGTATCAAAAGAACAGTAAAATTAAAGGACATTTTATTAAATTAAATACACTTTTTTTGATGTTAGTTAATATTTTTAGGATAAAAATTTGGTCCATTTATGGTATTAATGTGTCTACAGGCACCACAGTGACCTCTCAGATACAGTACGTTACTAGAGGTGAATACTATACTATACAAGTGAATGACAACAGCACATACTGTACCTTGCCGGACTATCTCAGCAGCCCGCAGAGGATTTTCAGTGGCTTGATCCACAATTTTCATAATCATTTCAGTCACTGTTTTGCTGAGGATGTTCAGAGTTTTTCTCTCAGCTTTTGTCATGACCCCTGGGCCAACAGAGTGCCAGTTCTCCTCCATGCAACCTTCATGTGGTGTGCTTGGCAGTTTCAAAAACAACTTCAGGTGGTTCTCTGCTGCATGCCAACAGAAGTGCTGAAGCACCTTCATGTAGAAGTCCCAGCGCGCAGGTATTTCAGTGAACATCTCACGCAAAAGCTCCAAGCACAGGTCATCGACAGGGAAAGTCTTCCCCATGTCATTAGTCAAGAGCTCCTGGTAAACACAGCTGATGAGATCTTTATTAAACATATGGATTAACTCTTGCTTGAGGCAGCAGTGTAAAGATGTTAAACTGTCTGACGGCTCAAGAGTTTCCAGAAAGTGCTTTTCGGATAGGTTTAATAGATATTTGCAGTGCACGAAATCCATAACTTGTGCAAAAACGATCATGCCAATGACGCTCGCCTCTTCACTCTCAACTCCTGAGGTGCGAGCACCATTTCTCGTCCTGTCAGTGGAGGCGATGTGGCCATCACAGTGAGCACAGTTACTATTGTAAGGCACATTAATGTTCAGTTTCTCCCACTCTTCAGCTCTCGTTTTAGCTTTCAAAATCATGCTCTCCTCTTCTCGGAGACAGAGAACTAGAGCCGGAAGGACCACATCCATGGACACGGTTCTTATCCACTCAACAATTTGCTTAGAGATATGGGCAAGTTCTGATTTAGAAATATGCTTGTCTTTGAGGGTCCTCTTGACGATATTGCGAGATCTGAAAATTGAGAAATGTATATTTTTGTTTGCAGGGCAGCTCTTCTTTCATGTGCTTTACTACTGAACTTACTTGTTGGGTATCATTTGGAGCGGGTCAAACATAAGCCAGGGCGCTGGAAGCTGAGGTGGTGTGCTTGTTTTGAGTGCCATGAATGTCTGAAAAGTTGAATGTCTACGGGGAGTTTCCAGATGCAAAGATTTTTGAGCTGACACCTACAGACAATGGCATAGAAGAAGATAGGTTATATTTGGATAGATAGATAGACAAATGAAGATTTCATTTAAAAATATTGCTTTTGTATAAAACGTAAATAAATCGATGTAGCCAGTTTATTGAATATCCCTGCAGCTCTAAAACACTGAACATGCAGGGAAAATACCAATGTTAAAACCGTTACTGTATAAGCTTGCAGTAAGTAACCAGCCAATTATTTACATTTTGATAATAATTTGTTGTGTTATGTAGGCTATGTGTTAATTTATTCGTCGCATTAAATGCCGTTATCTATTGCCAGTGACCTTTGCTTATTAATCCTATCAGTCCGTTGCTATTAAGTTACACTTTTTACACATCTTTTTAAAAAATAATTATACTTTCACAAAAATGGCTATTTTCAGTAATCACAACAATAATAACAAACATGGTCTTACCTGAGGAGTCAAAGGTGGAAGTTCGTATTTTTTGCCTTGGTCAGTTTCGAGAAAATCATTGATTTGCCCATTTGGGTGAGTAACTTTAACCGTTCTTGAATGATTTTTCTTCATCCTTTCTTAAAGATTGATCGATATGCTTCAAGAAATTGAATCATAACATGCACTTAATTATATGTGCATATATAATGTGTAGCCGACCTTTTCCGTTTTGGGTTATATAATATAAATATTGTTAATTATTTAAAATTTCATAAGGGTATCGACAATACAACAAACAATAACTGAATAACAACAAGTATTATAAGAGAATAGGGTGAGCGTACCCGGATGCTGCTAACTTTTCAAACGAAAGGTGGTTTCAGTTGCTATGACGACTAGTTCCGCAGGAGCACCAGTAGATGGCGATGATGGTCTTTTGCTGCGAAATATCCAAAGAAGAGAAGGACAGTGCATGCTCGTAAACATTACACCGAGACACTGGACTGGTACTACTTTCAAGATTTCCTTTAATTTAGCTTTTTCGGTAAAAAAACGAAAATAAAGTTTCCGGTATGACAACGCTTTTTCAAAACCTTGGTACAAAGTCTCGAGCTCTTACCATTATGTATGTGTTATAGTAACGTTAACATCACCAAGTATGGTTTATGCTGCATAACTTACATGTAAAATACATTTGATTAGGAATCTGAGATTTTTTGCGTTTATTTAGCGATTGATTCGGGTGGATTATAGTAAACAACTTACCACGGTACATTTCCATTCATTCATATTGATCATATGGGATGTGGTTAAATGCTTGAAAGGATTAGATTTTTTGTCACTAGATAATTACTAAAGGAGGGTTATGGTAACAAATAATTCATGCTGTACACATGTATTGTTATTGTCACTGTAGATTTATAAAGAATATATATTTTAATATATGTATTAATTCACTTTTTATTAGTTATCTTGTGGTAAATGTTGGGATGCAACAATACAGTTCGCTTACGGTTCAATACATACCTCGGTTTTTTAACACGGTTTTCGGTTCGGTTCGGTTCTTGACACATAAGTGTTTTTTATTTTTTGTTATTCTATGCTTAGGCAATTGGAACAGTATGAGGTTAAGAATAAAAAAATAAAAACAATTTATTGCAATACTCCTTTATTTTACTTAAAAGCCAAGAAAAGTACACTAGTTCCTAGTGTATCATATAATACAAAAACACTTAACACTGAAATCTCACAGCTGCTGTTTTTTGGAGGACTTTATTAACTTAGCCCAGCCTATAAGAATTTGGCAGCCTCGTCTCTGATTGGCTGGAATTATGGCATATTGTAACTCTTGGTTAATGCAGAAGAGAACGTCTGCGCGTGCACAAAAACTCTTTTTAAATGCAAAACTGATATTTTTTCGCTGGAAATACTTTCTTCTTCGCGAGACGATTTTTTTTCTCCACAAAACTCACTTCGCACGCGTGCTCAAAACGTTGTGGCAAAAAAAATTGTGGCATAAAACTAATTCCGTAGTTAAGCGCCCCCTAACTTTAGAGCATAGTGATTGAATATTTACTCGCGGGGAGGAGTTTCCTCATATCAGATCGTAGACTTACAGGCACACACAGTCAGTTCGGAGAGAAATAGAACGCAATTCACAAGCACGTATTGAACCGTGGACGTCGTACCGAACGGTTCAATATTATATTGAGAATTGTGGCATCCCTAGTAAATGTTACTTGTTTGGACTTTAGTTCAGTGCAAACTTTTATTTGTATTAATCATTTTTTTACTACTTACTGATTTATTATTTTTGAATTGGGTAAATGTGCACAAACTGGTGTTGCACCTGAACAGATTGATCATGGATGTGCCAGAGGTCAGTCATTCTCAAGATGCACCGCTGGATGCTGCAAACCCTTCAAACGATGCTAATGTGACCTTAACACCGCACATGTTGGCCAAAATTGAAAGGAATAGACAACGGGCGTTAATGCTCAGGCAAGCCAGGCTTGCAAATAGACCATCCTCAGCTCCAGAAGGTTCGCCATGTGTTAACATATTTATGAATTTACACAAATATCATTAAGGGTACAATAACCTGTTTAGTTTTTTTCAGGAGCAACATGTGCTAAAGTGGCAAAAACTATAGACTCCGGTGCAGGCTTCTTTATTGAGGAGGAGATAAACGAGGATGAGCAGCAGGAAAAAAGAGTGGTTGAGCAACCAGGTAATCAAAAAATGGCATCTTTAACCAACATATGCATGTTTTTCCATATGTTTTTTTTAACTGAAGTTGAAATGTATGTGTTTCAGCCCCAGTGATGGAGCCTGATTATCTAATGTGTGAGGAGTGTCTAAAACCGTTTATGGACTCTTATCTTAGCAACAGTTTTGATCTATCTGTGTGTGATAAATGCAGGTATGGGATCCATTTCTAGTTGTTAAAACTTGACATTAGTGTTACAGAGCTTATTGAGTTTACTGGCTTAAGCTGTTATTACTGCATTCATCTTGTTGTTTTGTCGCAGTGCTTCTGCTTCAGTGCTTTGTTGTGTTTCCTGTGCAGCTGCACAGAACAAGCACTGTAATGTGTATGCGTATCTCATTTAATAATTGCATATGTTTGCATAGAGACAACGAAGTGAAGCACAAGCTAATATCCCGCACGGAAGCCAAGCAGAATTTCCTACTGAAGGATTGTGATCTGGATAAGAGGGAGCCGCCGCTGCGATTTATTCTGAGGAAAAATCCTCACAATCCACGCTGGGGAGACATGAAACTCTACTTAAAGACACAGGCAGGTTCAACACATCCAAATATTAAACTCAGAAAATCCATGCAAAGCATAAATAAAACGTTAGAACCCCATCACACCTTTTTTTTCTTCTCTTTACCACAAAACAAGTATAGAGAATTACAAAGTAGTACACGTAGTACAAAATAAAAAAAAAAAACATGTTCCCAAACACTTTACTCCAGTCTTCAGCGTCACATGATCCATCAGAAATCATTCTAATATGCTGATTCCCTGCTTGATTTGTATTAAATTTAAGGTTGTAAAGCGCTCTCTGGAGGTGTGGGGCAGTGAGGAGGCTCTGGAGGAGGCCAAGGAGAGCAGAGAGGACAACAGGGAGGTGCAAAAGCAGAAACGCTTTAATAAAAAGGTTAAAGGTATGAAAGCTGAGCAGTCTAATCAGTTACTCTTTGACTTTCAGATTTTAAATATACATCAAACTTATTACGTTTGGAAAGACTGTGTATTTAGAAAAGGAAATACAGTAGCAATCTGACAAAGAAGAACTATGAATAAGTTGAGACTTGATCACAGTGTATATTTATACATTGGCTTTCAGAGTTGAGGCGTGCTGTCAGGAGCAGTATGTTTAAGAAAGATACCAGTGTTCATCAGCATATTTACGGCCCTGAGGAGCTGCTAGATGAAGAGGAAGATCTCTACAAGAAAGTGTGTCAAACATGTGGACACGAACTCACTTTTGAGAAGATGTAAATATGTCTTGGAGGTCTCACTGCTGTGGCTACTGTACAGAGAAGAAGAAGCAGGGTTCAGATCCAGTAGTACTGATCTTACTTCAGGTCCTCGGCACATTCTCTTCACTAGCATTCCAGGTACCAAAACAGGTTTGCGTCAGTTTCCACTTGAACCAGTTTGGAGTCTAAAACTCCTAACCAGCATAGTGGTGCTACTTTGAGTTCTGAAGTTTAGGAATGTCAGCATTAAAAGAGTGGTTCACGTCCAGAATGATAGTTTACTCACCCTTATGTCTTTCTTTCTTTAGCTGAATAGAAGTTAAGGTTGAGGAAAAAAATCCAGGATTTTCCTTCACATAGTGGACTTCAATGGTGATCCAAACGTCTGTTTCAGTGCTCTACACAATCCTATCTAAGTAATAAGGATCTTATCTAGCAAACCGATCTGTCGTTTGAAATCTTTATACTATACAAATGTTCACCTTGCACAAGCTTAATCTAACAAATTACATAAACACGTATGCCTGATGTTGACCTAGTGTTAACAGAGTGAATGAACAAAGAAAATCTTTTCCAATATGATTACACAGTGCTTGAATGATGAGCATTTTTTGGTTAAAAAGTATTTAAATTAGTGCTGTCACATGTTTAATTGCGATTAATCACATCCAAAATAAAATAAAAAACTTAGTTTATACATATGTGTGTGTATTGTGTGTGTGTGTGTGTATATGTGTGTGTGTGCATGTGTTTCTAGAATGCTTTCCTCAAGACAAGTAAATTATCAGGAAATGTTAATTCTGGAAGTTACTACTCCTTTAAGATTAGAGTGTGTCAAAATAGATTTGGTCACAGGAGGGCACTGTAAGGTTTCAGAAAACTGAATGATCAAAATGATAAATGTGAGTTGGGCGATTTTTCATTCTGGATTGAGAAAAATACATATGATAATATATTAAATATTACATCTGATCATGATAACAATTTAGGATGTGAGTACCAAACATCTGGCCTTTTAATTGTGACATTATTCCTCAGTGTCATTATGATGAGGCAAAAGCACCAAATTGGTCTAAAGTTGAACCGGTAACAGGATCTTATTTCGCACTCTCCTACCTCGTAAAGTCCAGTGCCTGTTTGTTCAGTGAGAGATATTGGTGATTCCATACCTAGACTAGAGATTCTCTCACGGTGTTGTGTTTCAGTCTGTCAGTGTGACTATTGAAAGTATCAGGCTTCCTAATTCACAAGAAGCACGTATGCACTCATTCCTTAATGGACACGTTTTTTTATCACCTTTCTTGCCAAGGTTGGCTAGACACTTCATGCTGTATTTGAAATAATGATCTTAGTTAATGAAACAAATGAAATATTTTTTGTGTTTGTAATAAATGTTCGTTTTTCGTATTAGAAAGTGTTTCTCCATTCTGTGGCCATTATCAGCTTTTATTACTGATGTCTCAATGACCACAGACATGCATATTATTTTTCTACAGGGACACATGCTGTATGATCAGGCCGCTTGCCTAGTTTTATCATGGCGAAGCTTGCGTAAGCGAGTAAGAGCGTGAACGTGTGAACGTTACTTTTGTCATGGTGTCCACTAAGGCAGGGTTACACATGCCATGCATTGCTGCCATTATTTGTGTTCGCCCCCTATATCTTGTTAGCTTTTTAGTCTTTGGGGCACTGTAGAAATGAAGGACAACTCCCTAGTAATGTCCTGAAATGTCAGCAATGCGAAACATTTGTTGTAACTTTTTGTTTTCTAAACATAACAACTACTGAAGTATTTGTTATATTTATTGGATACACTGTAAAAAAATCCAATATAACATAATATTGGAAGGGCAAAAATATTTTAGTTGAACTAATTTTATTGCTTGGGCATAGTTGAGAAGACATATTATATTAAGTCTGCACAAATATATTTTAGAAACATTAAATTAATGCGCTTTTGCATTTGTAAGCTTTTTTGCTGTTGTCCTGTGAAGTAAAAAGATGACAGTAACGTGACTGATAACCAGTCGTAGTGAAATGTTGTCGCTCTTTTTAAACGGGGCGGATTAACGTTATGTTACACGGCGTTTCTGGTCTCGTGAATGGCGCTTCGGAAGAGAATTTCGCCGTTCCGAAAGAAAATGAACAACCGAATCGTTCTTAATTCATTCTTATTCCGAGTTGAATGTAGCCTCCGAGATCCAGTCTGTATCCAGATCATGGTGGATCAGCAACCAGAGATGACCTTTACTGCCTTGAATGTCAGCGGAGACCATGTCAGCTAAATGAGCTCCAGAGACAGATCCTATCGTTGGCCATCGGGACAAGACCACGAGAACCAGAAAAGTCATGTGCTCAATCTGACCTGTTTTGCAGCCTGGAATTAAACCACGCCATGCTGGTTTCATCTGGCCAGAGAAGAACTGCCCTCTGCTCTTGCTGCTGTCACCTTTGCTTTTCTTATTTGGGGAAGCTTGGCTGATTGCACAGACATTATTGGAAGAGAGCTAAACTGGATGT
Source organism: Enteromius paludinosus (assembly GCA_032361165.1). Classification (NCBI taxonomy): domain Eukaryota; kingdom Metazoa; phylum Chordata; class Actinopteri; order Cypriniformes; family Cyprinidae; genus Enteromius; species Enteromius paludinosus. The sequence goes on along the minus strand of JAUMHQ010000001.1, from coordinate 551,311 downwards.
CAACACTGAATCACCAATGAACTGACTTTAACTGAAAAAAGGACTTGTTAATGTCCTCTTGCATTATTGACAAACTATTTTATTGTTTGACTCGTAAACTTGTAAAGCTGCATAGACACAGTCACTGTTGTGTAAAGCGCTATGTGAATAAAAGTGACTTGATTTGATTTTATATACTGTATTTAGACGCCTGGTTTATTTTATTTATTTCCTTTTTTATTTTTTCCTTATTTTAAAGATGGTATTGTGAACAATGATATTTGTAATGTTTGTTTGCATACATTTTGTTTAGCTTGTTAGGTCATTAAACAACGTTTAAAGTGAATTTTGAAAAAAAAATAATAATAATTATTTTAGCAAATGGCTGCAATATAGCAAAGAGTGAAAAATTTAAGGGGGTCTGAATACTTTCCGTACCCACTGTATGTGTATATATATATATATATATATATACATAATAAATATAAACAGTATGTTATGTAAACAAAAACCTTTATTTTGAATGCGATTAACCATGATTAATCATTTTATAGCATTTTATACGTTAATCAGGCACGTGCACACATAGACATCAAAGGGGGCTTGAGCACCTGCCCTTTTTTTTCCTGGAGAGAAAGTGCCC
>JAUMHQ010000001.1:474854-489631 GCA_032361165.1 Enteromius paludinosus | reverse complement strand
AAATGTGTGTAGAGTTTTACAAATCACTGTGTGTAATGTTTTGCAAAAAGAGTGAAGCAGACATTGTGTGTAATGTTATGCAAATCAGTGGCGGTGTTTTGCTCCTTGGAGTAGAATTTTGCAAATTATGTGGAAATGTTTATTTCAGAGTGTAAACAATTGTAAAAAACTGTAAACGCAGATCCTTTCACTAACCAAAATGTAAAAACAAAACACATTTAAGCAGGCTCTATTTTGTTCTGTATTTGTGCAAAGTTCCACCTTTCGATCTGTCTAACAAGAAACAAAAAAGAGGATCTGGACCTCATTCTTTGAAGAAGACCATTACTGTCTAGTGTTATGATATGATGCCCTGACGGGTTCAGAAAGCTCTCACAGAAACACACACTCGCATTAATTAGGTCATAGATGGCTTACACCAAGAGGCACATGGCCAAAGCAGTGAAGACATTACCGAGGTGACTATTATCAAACGAAGCACGGCAGTAAAGGAGCTGCCTGCAGAGAAAAAGAGAGCATGAGCAAGGATCATTTTTCCCACTTCTAAGTGTGGATGAAACAGTCAGTGCCTCCAGCATGGCCCTTGGTGACCTGTTCCAAACATCCACATTCCACACAGGTAATTTCCTGCTTGGTGTGAGTGAATGTGTGTGCTAAGAAAGACAAAGAAACAAAAGGGGAGAGCGAGATAGAAGGAGAGTCACAGAGAGAAGACGACAGAGACATGGAGAGAGAAAGTCAGGCACGAAGACAGAGATCTAAGAAAAGCCTGGTGTTGAAATGTTCCCCCTTTGGCAAAGTGACAAGCCTGTAATCAATATCGCAGCATTACAGAGGCTGACCCCTGGAGGACTGTGTGTACTTCTGAGAGGAACCTGACAGTGATGAGAGGAGATATTAGCTCTGATGACACGAACATGAAATTATAAATTCCTCATTGCGCTCGCTTCAGCGGAGCTCAAGCTGACAGACAGGTTCCATGCTGCTCTCACTCGCAGCTTCACAATATAATGGCACTACACTCGATGGAACGGGATGGTTTTGCGCTTCCGCTACATGCTGGCAGCTCTCGACGGAAAGCTTTAAACTCGTAGCTCGGATGAAGACTCCATAGTGTAGCTAGAATCAGAGCAACGTCACTCTTAAAGTAATAAAGACTTCACCTTAAAAGTCTGGCAGCAACCGGCCTGACTTACTTCCGAGAAGACTTTTAAACAAATCGTTCAGATTTTTTTGAATTTACTGCACAAGAGACGACTCGGAAGAATGATTCCTTGACAAATCAGAAATGATTTCTTTCATGAATGTGCCAAGGATAGCAAGAGTGGATGTGAAATCAATGAATACTACTAGTTTTCTCTTTTTTTGTCATTTACTAGAGTCATGGTATGTAAATGGTATTCCGGGGTACTTCAAAGAACACCATTGTACTTCTTAAAAAGAGTCTGTAAGAAACACAGTAGTCAGTGTTGTTATTTAATAAAACTAAAATTATTAAAAACGTTTTCCAGTAATTAAAAAGCTGAGACAAAATAATAATGATAATAATAAATTATTTATGGGTAACTCAAATAAGTACTAACATTTTTAAAAACTAAAACTTAAACAACAACAACAAAAATGAAAATGGCACATTAAATTACTAAAACTAATTAAAATGACACTAGTGATGTCTGCTTTATTAACAAATCATCCTTTCGAATGAGTCAATGAATTGGAATATAAAAAGATGACAACTTATATGCAAATGAGCTTTTAAACAACGACTCCGTTCTTTCCCAAGGGAAGTGATTTATTAAAATGGACATTTAAACACTGAAGAATAAATCTCTAAATTTACGAGACAACTTTTGCCCTTTTCGGCTCTGTTCTAGTTGATCTGTGTAACGTACTGTAAATCCAGCTGTTTTGATTCATTCCTATGCCTCTAGATGGCTTATTCCCCTTTTGGTATTCACTTTTCGACAAGATTTCCACCAAATGTTTTTTTTTTATATAGGCATATGAGACACAGAGAGAGTCAGAGACAAAACACAGCTTTTGTTCTCAGGTTTGTAGATGTGTGAGGGTGATAGGAGGATGTCGAAACACTACGAGAGAGATCGCTGATTCAGCTATATGAATAATGCATAGATGTCATTATCGGCGGAGTTGATTCAAGAGCTTAGCGTATTTACTCATTCACTGGATTCAAGGCCAGTTATCGAAGCCTCTGTCTGTGTGTGCTAGTGCGTGTGTGCTAAAGATGACGACAAACAGAGACTTCAGCTGATAATGAAAGCACTGTGAGGCATAAACAACACTAACACACAGACAGTTAACTCTTAAAAGTGATGTAACGGGGGCTTGAGTGAGCAATTATGTATGTTAATTCATTTGTACGTTGACTCACTTTGCATTTACATTCTTTTTAGCTAACCACATTCATCCCCACACTGTCGAAATTACTAAATATTTAGTCTGATTACAAGAACAGTAGCAGGGATAATTGTTATGCTCAACCTCACTATTATTAAACAAATACATACAATGATGCTATTTTTTTTCAATTAACATATTCTAAAGTAATAGTAAAAACAGTATCATCTTCCACAAAATAAGTAAATAATAATAATAATAATATTGCTTTAAACATCAAATAAAAACAAGAAATATTTATTGATTGATGATCATGATTTCATTGATTTAAATGGTTCTATAATTACAAAAAAAAGCATTATAATGATTTCTGAAAGATCATGTGACACTGAGGACTTCAGCTTTACCATAACAAGTGTGCATTATGATTTAAAATATATCATACATTTTAGGTTATTAAGTTATTTTTAACTGTAAGGATATTTAATAATAACATTGATTTAATGTATTTTTGATCAAATAAATGCAACCTTGGTGAGCATATGACACGGATTCAATCAAAAAACGGATTCAATCATTATATATAATAATTACTATATACAGTGTGTACAGAAAGTATTCAGACCCCCCTACATTTTTCACTCTTTGTTATATTGCATCCATTTGTTGAATAATTTACACAGCATGCCATATTGACATAAAAACACAGAATTGCTGACATTTTTTGCAGATTTATCTTCAATGATTTTGGCTGCAATATAACAAAGAGTGAAATATTTAAGGGGGTCTGAATACTTTCCGTACCCACTTTATATCTATTATTAAAAACTTGCAAATAGCAATTTGTATGCCATTCTTTTTTATGATATACTGTACATTAACTTTCCAAGTTAAGAGGCCTAAAATCCCAATTCCCTGGTTTTAGCATTAGCATCACTGCTAATATATAATATATAGTACCGGCAAAGAGAATACATGAAACGATACAAATATACTTTGAATGCTTTGAATGGAATTGTCTAACAAGTGCATTATTGTAAAATACATGTATGAATAAACCTTCTCTCCATGCTTCCAATAAGTCAAACTTGAAAATAGAGATTGGTGAAAGTCACAGTCAACAGAAAAGAAAGAATTTCCGACTAAGACCAAAGATATACATACATAATAAAAACAAACATGTCCATTCACACTCTTTTGTCCATGCAGATGAACCCATCTATAACATACACGTAAGATCAAGGCCACAAATCACATATTCAGGATTGTTGGAAGGCAGGCATAGCAATTCGGTCCTGTAATAATTTGTTACTGCCCTGTAATGTACATTCCTTTACATGACACGAGCACTTCCATAGACCTAGCACAAGATATTAACACCTTCATACAATGACATACTTTCTCTCTCCTTGAATACCAAGAGAGGTGCACAGTGATGCGTGACTTTTGAAGGACGCTCTGTAAGAATCTCTACAGTGTTCTAGCAACGCTCTTTCACTCTAAATTACATCAAAATGAAAGGGACATACCTACTTATAACTCTGAACTCCTGCTTCAAATGAATACATGGATTTGGAAAGTAAAGAAAGAAGTGTTCAACCCAGTAAAAAAAACAAAAAAAACCCCACATAATTGCTGTAATATTTAATCAAGGCCACACTCCTTCAAGTGCTCTTCAGTTTATACCACACCAATGCTCCATTGACCATGTTATTTGTTGGATAAGACATCTTTGACGAGATTTTATTAGCAGAGTAGTGTGTCATTGGACAAAATTGTGCTATTTCAGATCATTAGACGACATAAAACGCATTAAATATACAAAACTCAGGTATTTTTAGCATAAAAATGATCACACAGCAGCTCGTGCTGTATATAATGTACAGTAGATGCACAAAATGTTGTGTCAATTACAACATACTTGCAATGATTTGTTGACAACACAAGGTAAATTACAAACACGTATGCAAATGAGCAGATGCATTAGTCTTCCTCTACAAAGACGTTTTAAAGGCACTAGAAAGGTCTTCTCTACAAAAGCAGGCAGTCAGTTCCCACAATGCTACAAAACCGCTCAAAATTCAGCACGCACTGTCATCTTCCTCACCGATTCACAGTCTTGACAGAAGCGCAAAGAGAAGGAAGATGAAGAATGGGATGAAGAAGAGCAGGATGAAAAAGAATAGCACAGTTATCATTAAAGCGGAAGCAGACAGACTGAAGACGAGCTAAGATGTAAAAGACAATGGGAATGATTCGAAAGGACAGATGGAGTCCTTTAAAACATCTGAGCTCATGTATTGTTTAGCACATTTAATTTATAATGCACAATTTTGCGGACTTCAGAGAACAGGGGAAAAAGTTGGGTGAAACATCTCGACAGTTAATAGCAACCAGCATTTGCTAATCGATTTGAGCAACTCAACAGTGCAAACTAGATTGAGATTTGGAGCAGGATGTAATGCATCAAACATTAATAACACAAACATATATATATAAGACCACGGACCACAAAAACAGTCATCTATTGGGGGTCTATTTTTTCAAATTTAGATTCATACATCAGCTGAAAAAAAGAATAAATAAGCTTTCCCTTGATACATTAATCAGAATCATAAAAGTAAAACGGGCAATTTGACCCATGTAATGTATTTTTGGCTATTGGTACTTTTAACTGTTTTTGTGGTCTAAACTCACGTGTGTGTGTGTGTGTGTCTGTACGTCTTCTTTATATATATATATATATATAAAGAGAATCAGAGGTAAGATAATTTAAAATTAAAGCAAAGTATTGAAAGTTTCTAAGAAGATAAAGAGTAAAGAGGAAGTAAAGAGGAAGAGCACACTCACTGTGAATCTTCTTCACTTCTGCAGTGTCTCTTAATCAAGATGGAGTGTTCTAGGCCTTCAGTAGGCTTGCCTAGGAGATGCCAGTAGCCATTTCTCAATTAGTGACACTAAAGAGAGCGAAAAAGAAGGACAGGGTCCGTAGAGGGACAAAAAGGCACCTGGAAGTTTAATAGGATTAGATTAGGAGACAGCAAGACTCCAGTCCCCAAATGATCAAACACCGGGCTTCACAGAGTTGGAAAAGTGAGAGCTTCAGATTCAGAAATCGAGGTCAGGCTCTCAGAAGGAAGGGATGGAGATGTGAGAGAGTTTGCATCTGAAGTGACAGTTTTAATGAGACGTCTGGTTAGGAGAAACCTCTGTAGCGGAGCTGAAGGTAAAGCGTATTCAATCCCAATGGTGACACAAGCAGACTATTAACACCTCACTGAACCCTGGTTGTTATGGGCACAAATTCATGAAGGATCTACACAGAGGAGACTGCTCATTTTGTATCTTTTCACATTTATTGCCCAGATGTTCATAATATTTCACTATAGATAGGAGAGGACCAGTTTGTATGACAAATGTACAGTTATTAGAATGCAAATGATAAGATGCCTAGAAGCTAATATAACAATGCATGATTGTAGCATAACCAGTAGGCCGCTAAGCCTTTATTGCCAAATTACACACAATTTCACTTTTCCTTAACTATTTCTAAATGTACAAAACAGAGCATTTTAAGAAAAGCTGGCTGCATTTGTAAATTAGACAAACATTGAGTGTCAATGCTATTCTGTGATTTTTGACAGCATTTTCAATTTATTTATTTTTCTTTCCCTGCTTGGGTTAGTGTTCTTCAAATTGAAAGGGCTTTTGAGTTCTTAAAGTTTCAGTGCATCAAGGTACAAACAAACTTTACATTTCAAAAGATCAAGAAAAGTGTGATTGCTATTGATATGAAACTACTGTTGAATAGATAAACTACTGGTAGCAACCTTACACTTAAAAACCGCACAAAGACAACTATGTGATGCATCAGAAAAAAGAAAAGATGAGTTCTGAAAGATGGATTTACAGCACTGAACCTTTCCTGTTCTCACATGCTTAAACATGCATTGTGCATACTGACAAAAGTAGCATAGGCACTTATCCAGCAGAGGAACATCCACTCTATTTTCTACACTTGGATTTAAACTCTGGATTTGTATTTATTCCTAATTTAGTAAGAGAAGTGCATTTATCACAACCACCCAATTACAACACTACAAGAAATATGTATTGTGACATTGAGACATCACAAACGCAGATTTCCGTTTGGTTTGACATTCTTCCAAAATGCTTTTCATATGCATAGCTCAAATTAGAACGAATGGGACATACATATTAATAGGAAATAAGTGACACTTTAAGATAAAATTTTAACCAACAAGAGGGCACTGAGTACCAACAGCACACGCAGGCTCCGTTCCAAAGCTGCCTACACCAGTTTTTAACCATCACAGGTGCATTCTCAATGTGGAGGGTGTTCCAGAACAGTATCTAACAGAATTCTGCTAGCTTAAAACCTTGATTTAGGCCAGATTCTAAGGCAGTATCATAGTTTTCCTTTGCGGATAAAGCAAAGCCCGGCTGCATCACTGGCCCTAACCTCAAAAATGACTTAAATGTCACCTTATATTAAACCTCGTTATGCCACCACCACAAGTATCTTTCACAAAAAGTAAAACCTGAATGCAGTTCTGGAGAAGAAAAAAAAAAAAGCCTAGAGTATAGAGAAACCATTTAGAAAACACTAGAACCTTTCAGTCAATTTATTTTAAGATCCAAGTCTCACCATTTACAAACCATAAACTACAACTTTTGCCTAAACACACTGCTATTTGCTGCTTATTATTAATAATTAATAGTTGTTAAGTTTGTGTAGGGATGTAGAATATGGTATATTTCACAGATACACCTACTAGTTGCTTATTAGCTTGCATATTACTAGAATATTAGCCATTTATTAAGTACATATCAATGCCTTATTCTACATCCCGTAAAAGTCGTAGTGAATAAGTGTTACCTATTCTAGATTATACTGTAATACTGAAGTAATGCAAAAATTCTGCTTTAACAAAACATGCATTACACTGGTTGATTCACCAGTTAAAAAAAGGTGAATTCAGACATTAACTGAGGTGCGTTATTGAATGAACACCCAATCGTAGGTGTGAGACTGAACCTGATCTTCCTTTTAGCTCACACCGCTTCCCTTCACGCCAGCATGGACTCGGGGTCAAACTCAAAACAGACCCGTGGGCAGTACGACCATCACTGGAGAATAGAACACAATCTCACCCAGTAATAGTGTCACCCTGTCTGCCTCCAGGGTGGCCATCTTAACCGCACCTCTCCTCACCCAACCTGAACAAATGCCAACCGCAATCACAGCATGCACACACAGAGAAAGAGAAAGACTCATATAAAAGAGATTTCCATTCTAATCTCCCATAGAAGCCCATGGGAACTGCAGTCGGTAGGGTTTTCCTTGGCTCTCTTTCAGGATTCATGCATTTTTGTGATTTATGGATATTACATAGAATACAAGTGATATCAGAACTACTGCAGGAGAGGACAAATATCGGTCAGTGCCACGGTGTTACGTTTCGTTTCTTAATCTGTATTGATCCAAAATTCCAGCTCTACAAGATTTAATAGACAGCACAGAATCTTCTGGGTCTGGTCTGAGGCTCAGGAGAGAAAAAATGCTACAGATTTAGAGAGCGATATTGAAATATGAGATAAATAAAAGATAAGTTACAGCACATTATCGCTATATTGATCCATTTTAGAATTTGCAGTCTGTGAAATATTTATCTTTGGTATGTCACTTAAATGAAACAAAACGCAATGTCCAAACGAAAGGTTGAGTATGTCCTAAACATTACATATACATATAACAGCCATAATTACCTTTTTAAATCTAATAATGACTAGAATAAAAAAAGGGTTACTTCACCCCAATTTTTATGTTTTTTTGCAAGAAATAAGACGGACCTGAGACCCAGGTACAGTAATACATTGATAAACACTAAGTCGTAGTAAGTAAGTAAATGTCTTACTAGCTGTATGTGGATTATTCTTGCTTTTATTATGAGACTGAAGCTACTTTAAATTCAAAATGACAAAATGAACAGAAGTCTCTTGAATCTTAAGCACTGTATCACACAGTGGTTGATGTATATGCACCTCTTAAATACAGTCTTTGGTATTGATTCATACCTCTCCTATTGTCTTCACTGTGACATTAGCTTCACCTCTGAAAGATCTAACTGTCTCCAGGATGGAAAATCCGTAGGGTAATCTGACAGACAGACAGACAGAGAAAGGTCAGACAGAGAGAAAACAGGACGACATAGGGGGAGGTAGAAGGGTGGAAGGAAAGTACTTCACTTCTAGTCGGATTTGTGTGCAGATCTGAAGCTGAGCCAGAGGAAATCTGTGTAAAATTATGCTAATCCATCTATATAATATGCAGGGAGCTGCTACAAAGCATTTTTTTTTCATAGAGGAGGAGGGGATTTATCTCACAAAAGGAGGCGGGATACACCGGTGCTTAGAAATAATGTAACAAAATGAAAAGAGGATGCAGGATGTAGGTTGTCTTGTGAAAGATTGAGATTTGTTGGACATCTGAACAGCCCAGGCAGGACAGCGTGATGTTTTAATGAAACCAGCAAAACCAAGAAACAAAGTAAAGTAAGCAATGAACTGGCTGCAGAATCAGTGGAACACTTTTAAAGAGTTATTTCATCCCGAAATAACCATTGTGGCATTGATTTCTCACCCTCATGTTGTTCCAAACAAGTAAGACCTTTGTTCATCTTTCTAACACAAATTAAGATATTTTGGATGATATCAGAAAGCTATCTGACCCTGCATCGACAGCAACATAACTTCCCAGGTCCAGAAAGCAGTAAATACATTGATAAAACAGCCCATTTGACATCAGTGGTTCAACTTCAGTTTTGCAACACTACAAGAATACTTTTTTTGCGCAACAAAAATAACTCTTTAGTAAAGGTTCAAGTTTCTTTATTTGTCAATGCCACTATATGCGCAGACATACACAGAAATCAAAATATTGTTTCTCTTCTAGAATCAGGAGTTCACATGCAATATAAAACTGTTTTATTTGTTTGAAGGTACAGCAGTATACTTCTAATAGATATAAATAAAACGTGTAAATATATCTCATAACATCTGAATGAATAAACATCCTAGTGAATATAAACAGTGAGTACAGCTAATATGCAAATATATGTTCAAGGTGTAACTATACAGTACCTCCGAGTATATGTAAACATATAGTAATTCTGTATATGAAAAAAATGGTCCATTCTCCTCAACCATTCTTCTCCCCTGAGTTGTCTTTTTGCCTTTTTAGAAAGTACCACAATTGATACACACACTTTCCCAATAAGCGTAAATAATGCTTATTACGTTCATGTGCACACTTCCGCCCAACACCCAAACACCATGGGAATTGGCCAGTGGTTTTTGCATGCCAAGCCACTCCCCTGTACATAAGATGTACAGAATATAAGATGGCTGCGTGCGAACCACTTTTAGGTTTCTGCTGAGTAGCCGATCACAACTGACTCCCTAGCGAGGGATACATATAAAACGAGACGTTCCCTTTCATTCAGTCACTTTGATGTTACGTCATTGACTGATGTCAAGGGATGCCTATGGAAAATGCCACAACCCAGACTGCATCATGTAGGAGGCCAAAATGCTGATAGGCTGTGAGGGACAGCGTGTCAGACAAAATGGAGATCCCACGCAACCTTCCCAACATCCTGAGGACCAGGTAGGGGGCCCTCCAAGGATTCGAAAAGCAGAGGTTGGGGGCGGAGCACACAGATTTTTAGGCCTGTGTGAGGAGATTTTACTAGAGTAAGGGGAACATGGTGGAAGAACCATGGAAGAAAAATGCCAGGCCAGAGGAGGGTGAAGGAAGCCCTCCATCGGGTACAGTTCAAACTACTCCACTTAGCTTGAACTGTGGGGCAGTGGAGGAGCCAGATGTAACATGTTGGAAACACTGGAATTTAGCGCTCGGATCCTGTAGGAAAGGCGCTGCAAGCAGACACCCGCCCATGGGATCCACGCAAAGATTATAGAATCTGGCAAGGTGATAGGTGTCGGCCAACCCGTAGCTCTGCTACGTCTGCTAGAGAGGTGTCACGCGCCATTGCCAGGAGAAGACCACACTCCGAGTGGAATGGGCTATCACCCCCAGGGGGTACTGTTCACCGCCCAATGAGCCAATCTCTGTTTGGAGACAGCATTCCCATTCTGTTGACCTCCAAAGTAGACACAGAGTTCCTAAAACTCTGGGTGCATTTCATGTAAAGGCACAAGACGTGTATGGAACACAGCAGCTCAAGGGTCAGTTCTGCCTCCTCCGAAGGCAGTGCTTGCAAGTTCACCCGAAAGGGCATGGTGGGAACTTTGGGCACATAACTAGGTCTGGGTCTCAGGAAAATGTGAGAGTAAGCCGGACCGAATTTGAGGTACGAATCACTGATAGAAAATACCTGCAGGTCCCCCATCCTTTTCATTGAAGCCAGTGCAAGCAGGAGCAAAGTCTTTAACAATAAAAATTTGAGCTCGACTGCATCGAACGGCTTGAGGGGAGCTCTTCGTAGTCTGGCTAAGATGACGGAGAGGTCCCAAGTAGGAATACCTAACGATCTAAGGAACCTGACGATCAGGTAATGTCTTCCCAACGAAAGCCCATTGACTGTATCGTGGTAGGCCGCAATGGCAGCAACATAGACTTTCAAAGTGGAAGGTGACAGCCTCTGTTCCAACTTTTCCTGAAGGAAGGAAAGCACCACACCAACATTTCTGAGGGTCCTCTTTTGGCGAGACGAATACCAGTCAGCAAACAGCAGGTCTGCCTCATAGAGGGGGCTCTAGCCTGAGTGATAGTGTCTACCACGGCCTGGGGAAGGCCAGCGAGGTTTACTGAGTCCCGTCCAGAAGCAAGACATGCAGGTTTCACAGATTGGGACATGGGTGCCAGACTGTGACCATCCCCTGAAAAAGAAGGTCCTTCCTCAGAGGAACCTTCCAGAGAGGGGCTGTCGACAGCAGCGTGAGGTCTGAGAACCAGGTTTGGGTGGTCCAAAACGGGCCAAACCAGCAGAACCTGCTGAAGTGAGCTAGGATTAGCAAATCGTCAAGATAGTTGAGGATTCGGATGTCCTTCGCCCACAGACGGTTCTGGGTATTCAGTCAAAATAGGGCCATATATATCTGCAAAATAAAACAATGTTTTGCAAACAAAAAATATGTTTTGCAAATAAAAGCTTTACCTTTGGGCTTCGTTTTTCTATGCGCCTCGCTTTGTGTCACTGATTTGATGTGGGGGAGGGGTCAAGAGGTTGGGGTGTGTACAAGAAGGCGCATCCTTCTCGTTACGTCATCAGTGCGAGCCCCAGACCGAGTGGATAAATACGGTCTGGGGCTTGCGCTGATGATGTAACGAGAAGGATGCACCTTCTTGTACACAAAGCGAGGCGCATAGAAAAATGAAACGCTAAGGAAAGCTTGTACTGATATTCCCGACCCCTTTGGAGCAATCCGAAGCAATGGTCTGTGGCAAAATCGTGAAGTGGAAGTACACGTGTCCTTCAGGTCAATGGCTGCAAACTAACCCTGGGGTCGAATGCTGGATAGAATGCATTTCGGCGTTAATTTTCTGAACAGTAGCCAGTGAAGGGACCGTTTCAGAACACGCAGATCCAGGATTGGCCGTAACCCACCGTTCTTCTTGGGTACGATAATTTTGACACCATCAACCTGAATGTGAAGAAGCTGGGAACCTGGAAACCTTGTGGACCTGGGAACATTTCAGTTGTGTTGCTGTCTATGGAGGGTGAGATAGCTCTCAGGTTTAAATTAAATATATCTTCTATTTGTGTTCCGAAGATAAACGACAGTCTAACAGTCTAATTACTCACATGAGCGTGAGTAATTAATTACAGAATTTTAATTTTGTGATTAACTAACCCTTTAAGACAAACGGTCCACAACACTGAAAAAATACTTTTGCAACACCAACATGCATCTGGTCATATCCAGACACTCAAACACTGGATAAATACAATTTTTTTTTTCATTTATTTATTCAATATTAACAATATTTCAGGATAATGTCACCATTTCATGATCTTTCTTTTTTCTTTTTAATACAGCCAATATCAAATACTAAAAAGTAGACACAAAATACAGTTACTATACGTACACTTATTAATTTCACAGTATCAGTAACTGCTGAGTGCTGACAGAGAAAAACCTTCTTGATGACTACTGTAGTATGTCAAACTCAGATTTTTAACTAAAGATTTTTAACTTTTTAAGGCATTTAACTAAAGTAATTTGGAGTCTTTGTTAGGTGGAATCTAATCACTGAAGCTCAGGTGTGAATTCACCTACAGTACGAGAAAACCGTCATCTTTACAAGCATTAATGAGAGGACCACATAACCACTGCATTTCACTGCTCTCAAAAATTGTCACAGCTCCTATTAGCTTGTTTCCTTTTCATCTGTGAATGAATGTTCTAAAAAAAAACAGTGCTAATTAATTGAAGATACTGCTCAAGCGTACAAAAAAAGGTCCGAGAAAATACGTAATATAATTTATTATAATATAATTGCAAACGAACCACATAAACCAATTTAAATATAAAAGGTCAGAAATGTATACAATTGTAAAATGTTTGTAATTTTACATTAAATGTATACAGCAAAAAACAAAACAAAATAAATAAATATAAATATAAATTAATTAATTAATTAATTGGTTTACTGTAAATTACCTTAAATTACCTGAAATTCTAAACAGTAAATGGGCTAACATCACAAGCAATACTACTGTAAATGCTGTCATATTTAAGTTTTTGTTTTGTTTTGTAATTAAATTAATTATTTCATTTATGGTGAGAATTGTTTTTAAATAAAAGATACACATTAAAAGGACAGCGTTTCTCTTTTGTTTCTTTTGATTTGTGTTATGAGTAATTAACATTAGGGGGTGTTGTGTTACATTTCTTTATATTTTTAATATTTTACACAGCTGGCGAGTTAAACAGTAAATGTAATTTTTTTTTAGATTGGTAGATATAAGCATTCACCCACTAAAATATATAGAAAGTGGAAACACGAATAAACTGAAATATTCAGCAAAACAAATAAGAATTACAACACTAATTCACTTAAAATGTTAAGCCCTTATCCCTGCTTTCAGATAAACAAGTACAGAGTAAATCTTCTGAAGTAAAACATGGAAGTGTTCTTCAAGCCTTAAATGATTATTAAAATGGACAGACTCCATGGAAATGGATTTTCTCTTTTGCTATTATACAAATCCAACAAATAATCTTACATCATATTCATCTCATATTACTCCCCAAGAATTCTTTCTGCTCTACATCCAGAGTAAACTTTTTTGTTTTTCCTCATAGCAGCCTGCTCAACACTTTGCCCGAGTTATATAATTTTACAGCCAGAGTTATTAATAAAACAATACACTAATACAGCCCCGCTTTATTACCAGCAAGCATTGTTATGGTGCTGCAGTGACCTCAATTAAATTTAAAGGCCATTTTACTAGCTTAGGTTTTCTCCAGAGGTTTAATCTCAAAAGACTTGAATAACCCAAAGGCAGTGTGACTTTTAAGCTCGCTGTCTCTCACAAAATGAAATAATTCATTTCATGAAATAATTCATTTTAGTAATATGTATATTATTAAATTTTATATTTATGCAGTGGATTTAGTATAAAATGTTCTGTTTTAAGAACTGTTGTAATAGCTGTCACTACCTTGGTTTGTTATTGTTCCAGCAATATTGTTAATGATGAAAAAAAAAAAAAACCTTTTTCTTCATACAGTACTCAAATTAGAAGTCCTGTTTCAGAGAATTATTGTCTAAGCCAAAATTATCATCAAAAATAGGATTACGGTTGAAATCAGGCTTTAAAACAAGAAAGCACTGAGCTTACAACAACAGATCATCAAAAAGAAAAAGATTAGAAAAAATGATTTTCAAGAGCTCAACCAACCAGAGACAGCAACATTAATGACATCACAATAGGATCATTCTAATACTCTTCCTCAGATGCTTAACACAGGTTATAATGACTTCAGCGATAATCAACATGAACATCTGTCCATATTAGTACACTGAACAATGAAATCTACATCAAATAAAACAGTATGCACAAACAACAGGGTATTAAACTGATTAAAGCAACGTGATAGCACCACGGACTGAGTTTCATCAGATCACTAAAACTATTCACTCGGTGGCATATGGGAATGTAATAAGCACTCAAATTAAAACCAGCATATCATCCAAACAATAGCTTTAGTGGAAATTAATAATATAAAAAAGATCAGATGCTGGGCAAAACAAATGTGTGACAAATTTGTTCAGGATAAAGTGACTAACCCTTTCTGTAAGAAAAAAATTAATAAATTAATAAATAGAAATATTTAAATAATAATAATTATATATATATATATAT
>JAUMHQ010000001.1:456205-467181 GCA_032361165.1 Enteromius paludinosus | reverse complement strand
TATCTATCTATCTATCTATCTATCTATCTATCTATCTATCTATCTATCTATCTATCTATCTATCTGTCTATCTATCTATATTAAATAAAAAGCAAGAATTAATGGAGAAAAAAACTAGTTTTTCATATTAGTTCCTTAAATAAAATTAGTTAGTCAATCTAAAAACTTACAAATCATATCTCTATAGTTATCTGTCCCATCAGTATTGGATTGAGATGAGCAACAATAACATTTGACTCACTGAAATCTGCATAAAGCCCATTCCCAACAAAAGCTCAGACAGCCTAAACCAGAAATACATATTTATATGTGTAATATATGTTGCTTTTATTTGAATGTGGCATGGTTGTTGGTGCCAGATGGACTCAATGCTCATATGAGTATTTCAGAAACTGCTGATCTACTGGGATTTTCTCACACAACCATCTCTAGGGTTTACAGAGAGTATGCAAAATAGTGAGTGGCAGGGAAAATGCCTTGTTGATGCCAGTGGTCACAGAAGAATAACCAGATTAGTTTAAGATGATAGAAAGGCAACAGTGACAGTAAGCTATACAGAATAGTGTCTCGGTACAGACAACATGACCATGTCGAGCAGAAGAGGCTATAAAATGTGGCTCACCAAAATTGGACAATATAAGATTGGATAAAGGTTACCTGGTCTGATAAATCTCAGTTTCTGCTGCAACACTGAGATGGTAGAGACAGAATTTGGCATAAACAACATAAAAGCATGTGCATTAATGGTTTAGGCTGGTGATGAAGTGGGGGATATTTTTTGGCATACTTTTGTACAAAAAATAAGTCTGTAATATTAACTGGCAGTAAAAAACTGGCAGCTGTGGTTTCCGGAATGTGACCGTAAAAAATACGGTAACAACATTTTAGGTTTTACGATTTTAAGTTAAATTTACAGTTAAATACCATCATTTCATAAACTGATACAATGCATACCATGCTATTAAAGCACTGAAATCTGTTTTGTAGCTGTGAAATACACTGATAAGCACTAAATGCAGGTGATTATGAGAAAGTCGCATGATGAACCAAAACCCATCACGAACAGCTTTTAAATATGGACATATGTAGAAGGTGCTCAGTGTCATTCACACAAACACTAAACACCATCATGGCAAGACCAATTAAACTGACATATGCAATAAACCTTCGTTTAACAACATTACATGTAACACACAACCCTAATAAACATAACCTTATAAGAAAAACTAAGAAGAAACAGAGTTATTTCAAAGAAAAAAACATAAAATTTTAACAAAATTTAAAACACAATGCAGGGAATTCTGGGAATGTCAGTTTACGTTTTTTTTTCCCTGTAAATTTTACAGGAATTTTACCGTTAACCATTTAACAGTTTTTCTCCGTAGCATTTTTTTTACCGTTAAAATCACAGCCATTTTTTACAGTGATCAATTCAGCACTTTTAAACTTTTTAAGTAAAACCACAGTGTGTCTATCTTGAGATGTCTACTTCCAATAATCAAGATAAGCGCAACATCAGAAAGCTTAAAGCATCTCAAACTTGTCTCCTGAACAAGAGTTCACTATACTTAAGGCCTCAGCAGTCATCGGTTTTCAATTTATTGAGTGGAATGGAAGATTTGCACCATGGATATGAAGCAGATGAATCTGCAGCAGCTGTGTGACACTTTCATGCCAACATGGACCAAAATCTATAAGAAATGAGATTTTGTAGAATCAATACTGTGAAGAATTAAAGGGTTAGTTGACCCACAAATTAATTACTCATATCTCCCACATATCGTTCCAAACCCATAAGACCTCCTTCATCTTCAGAACACAAATTAAGATATTTCTGATGATATCAGAGAGCCATCTGTCCCTCCATAGACAGCAATACAACCAAAGTGATGCCAGATTCAGAAATGCAGCAAAAACATCGGTAAAACAGTCCATGTAACATCAGTGGCTCAACCACAAATTTGAGATGCTACGAAAATACTTTTTTGCACAAATAAAATAAAAATAACAATTTATTCTTCTCCCATGACAAACATCTTTCGCCATGCTCGACGCACCGTATAGGCAAGCTTTAACGCATTTGACGTAACCAGCCTTGTTTACATTCGGGTGAAAGCGCGCACATGTGCGTAATCTGCGGCTGTTTGCAAAGGTTTGGACCGACACGAGGATGAGTGATTATGACAGAATTTTCATTTTTGGGTGAACTAACCCTCTGAGGCAGTTTTGAAGGCAACCTGCAACTATTATGTTGTATTTCTTTACAAATAATATGCTAAGATGAATGTGATCAATTGCTAAACACATCGATTTACTTAAATAAATTGAAGCTCCCAAAGAGGCACACTCACTTTGCAGCTGCAGAACTGGCGTCCTTGTGCATGTGCCTGTCAAATAGGCACCAACACATTCTCACACTCCAACTCGTCACATTTTGACGCTTAGTCAAGACCCTTTTGCCTCACTTTTTGAAGATCAAGGTACCCCTTTTTTAGTCAATGTGAAGGGTCCTTTGTTGTTTTAAATAGGAAACCCTTAGCATCAATATGCCAACGCAATAATTCTTTGAATTTTATCTTCATAATTAAAAGACTTATTGGGTATAAATAATGGCATTATTGCATATATGTAGGGGTGTGATGTTTCAATGTAAACAGTCAAAACTATTTTATTTAAATTATAGTATTTACACATTTATGACCACGTAACCCAACCCATGCCCCCAAACCTACCATATGTCAATAAAACACAATATATAACAGGCAGATACAACTACCGTCATAATTGATTTGAAAAATATTAATATTCCATGTATTTTGATGCAAAACAATTGATTTGTGAGAGGAATAGACGCCGTCGCTGTTTCCATCATCCGTGTACTTCCGATTTCAACAAATGCAGCTACAAAAATCCTTACATCAACGTTACTTGTGAAATGCCATTGGCTCTTATGTGTCTTGTGATTGATTGCATCATGCTGTTGTTAAATACTATTGGCTCTTGTGTTTCTCGTGACTGATCATTCTACTGGACGGGAGTATGTTTTCTGAACGAGACATGAGCGCGTTAACGGAGCGGGATCATTTTTAGTGATTAAAACCTTGTGTTTTACTCTCTTCTTCACATAAAGTCTCTGTATGGCTTCAGAAGACTTGGAATGTGACACGACTTGTTTGTAATGTATTTATACTGCTTGTTTATGATTAGTTTGTGTAATAAATATCTGTGACTGGATTTGCCTGTTTGCATTTTATATTGTTCAGAGGTGGGTAGGTTTAGGGTAGCGGTGCTTCAATAAAAGTACTAAATCATATAATATATTTGTATATGCATGCAAACCAGTACATTAAACCAAACAACTGAAAACAATGGAGGACCCTTCACGTTCAAAAGTGACTAAAAAAGGACTACCTTGAGCTTCAAAACAAGATGAGTTGGAGTGTGATAATGTGTTGGTCAAATTCATAATGTCACTGGGTGAATTTGTGGTTTTAGATTTCAGAAGGGTGCTGGAGAGCACCCCTTTTGTGGCTGCTACGTGCCACTCTTGGTCCACAGCAAACTATCTGACAGCCTTTGCAGCATTACATTGTCAAAGTGTGGTCTCAGAGGAGGCTTGTGAGGGCTCTCGGCACCATTTGGGACAGGGTCAGTGAGAGATTTGATAGCATCGGATCTCAGCTGTAAAGCTACATTTGAAGTACGGAATTACAGAATTTGCTCAAATTTTACTGGTGAGCTTGTGACCAAAAATGTTGTTAGGTTTGTAGCATTGCTGCGTTTAGTTAGCTACACACTAACATTTTTATTAAATGAATGACTTAATATAACACTAAATGTAATGGACCAGCATGTAGCGACTCTTATTGCAGAAACCATTGACGTTAACCTCTGAATAACACTTAAGACTGTGGCAGTCCTTTTCAAGTTTTCAGCTCTGCTGCAAAAATCAATCCAAAAATCAAAATCATGAAAGACCATACAGAAATTGAATGTGTGTTCTCTTGGCAGTTGCTGGCCGATCTTTCCTAACTCATTTGCTCTCCGCTTGGAAGGACATTGGAAAACTGAAAACATTCCTGCTGGATTCCATCAATAAATCTGCCCAGTGAGTGATTGCATCAACCAACTGGCTGCATGTTTGTTTGCTATGATTCATTGTGTGCATTTGTGTTTGACTTTCAAGTCCAAAAAGTCATCATAGCTAAATGTAAAAAGGTCACATTCACTTGACCCAAATGCTCTGAAGCACTAACTTAAAAATATTTGTATATTTGAAGTTCAGAGACTCTTAAAGGCTTCATCGAGATGCCGTTTTAAGGATACGAGTTGCAGTAGAAATGTCTCTGACCCCGGATCAGGCCTGTTTTGCTGCACATGGCCACACTGCATGTGTACAGAAGGAAGGCAACTGTTCTGAGGTCAGAAGAGAGGTGGTTTGTTGGAAGAGGGATTAATGGGAGTTGAGGAGGAGGAAGATGGGTGAGTCAGAGTGTTTTGAGGCGATAGGGATGCCTTGAATGTAGCTTTAGCGCCCTCTGTTGACAACTCTGGTCATCTATCCCTTTCTTTCTCTCTCGCTGCGAGTGTTGTTAGATCTATGTAATAGGTATTAGAGAAGGTACAGAAATCCTCTGACTGCAAGTTGTCTTTCTTGTTCAGGGTGTAAATGGTTACGTGTTTTGAAGATGAAAGGACATTGGTGTTACGAGCGCTAAAATATGCAGAAAGCAGTTTCCACTGTGTCTCTCTTGTCTGCTCAGCTGTGAGCTCTGTGATTGGTGGAATAAAAAAATGAAAGGTCTGCCTACCACTGTGGCCAGAGAGAGAGAGAGAGATAGAGAGAGAGAGGCGGATGGCAGCTTGATTCTCCAGAGCACATATCCTGGACCAAATCCTCTGCGATTTCAGTACTAGGCAAGTGGCATTTCACTGGCTTAGTAACATCCCTTTTCTCTCTCCCAGAGGTGTTTTCCCCAAGGAGGCAAGAGAGAAAGTGGCTCAAAAAGAAGGAAAGAGAAAGTAATCCAATATGATAAAATAGTATATAAAAATGTCAATTAATTAATTAACAGAAAACGTTTTATTAATTTTTCAATTTTAAACAGCATCTTACTTGCCTCTCTTGATCTCATATACAGTAGAGCTGTTTTGTTATTGAAAAACCTAATTTATAAATGTTAATGTGGTTTACTATGATTGGCTGATTGCCTAATCAATTCTAGAATTTCATGAACTGCCCCGCATCCCAGTTGTGACCATTTATGTTCATGCCAGAATTAAAATGAACAAAATTGTTGATTTTTGTGACCTCAGCTCTGTTAAATTAAAACCTGCCCCTTTTTACTTTGACCTTACTGACCTGTTTACAAAGAATTCTATGACTGCATATACTGCAAGATATTAATTTTGAAGCATTTTCAAGTATTTTGAAGTACCCATTACATTATAGAGTGACTTGACTGGAGTGTCTGTGTGGGAGGACACATCTCACATACAGATATAACATATTATGGCAGCAAAACTACTCATAATGATATTAAATTAAATTCCAATGGCTGGCAGGAAATGGTGGAGAACACATTTCAGTTAAATGCATCTTTCATGTAACCTTTGGCCTTTGGAAAATGTACAACTTATTTGAAAAGTTTAATTTAGGATTTATGTCATCGTTACATGTATCCTAACTGGCCCCTGAATGGAAGAACGGGGTCTTTCAAAGCATTTTATTTTGATTTGGCATGAGATACTGGGAGGGAGAGCCTCTGACACGTATTTGAAACAACAGCAAAAGTTTAGTGAACCTTGTGTTCTTCCCAAACCTGGTCTCACAAAAATATGTACCTTAGTGCACTTTTTGTACAACACACTTTTTATGTACCTTACTGCACGTTTCACCGCAGTTTTAAAGAGAAATGTCCACTAAGTGGTGCTAAAGCACAGGTGAACCCTCGCACATGAGGTGAACACTCGTACGTGAACCCTCGCACATTTTTATTACATTGACATAGGTAAGTATTGTTGTGTTTTTATTATGTTGTTTCACTTACATATTGTGACTGTTCAGAATTCAAGTATCACAGAACTGTTGCTAAAAGTGAATGACATCATGTTGGAAATATGTTCTACAGTATTGAAAAGCAACAAATCTTTTCAAATCTGGCAGTATAATAATATTGTTTTGGAATCATAGCATGATATAATTTTAGTAATTGTGCGGAAATTATGCTTAATTAATCAAAACTCTGTAAATTTGTGCGAAAATAAATAAAAAGTGTCAGAATTTAACTGCCTCTAGTGTTTTGTTTTTTTTTAAACTGCAGTGATGTACTTATTCGTACATATTTCTTATCTCACTAAAAAGTGCGCCCAGGTATGTTAATATGCATGCGACCAGGTAGATTCTTCGGAGGTAAGATTGGGAGTCAAACATGGGGCCTCCATAAAATATCGTAATAAGCAGGTATATTACAAACTGGGACGCATGTTGTGCCCTGGGAGTGTGGAGCCCTGGGGCAATACTGCCTTAGACACACTGTTGAAGACAAACCAACTGATTTAGTCAGAGTACGCAATAAATTTGGGAATCCCTAGGTAGCGAAAATGCACTGTCTGCTGTAATAGGATGTCTGGTATCACACAAGAAGAGGAGGAGGAAAAGAATGCTAATGATGAAGTACATGACAAAAAGGAGGAAACAGGAAGGGAGGGAAGTGGGACAACCATTAACATAGTGACCAACAGATGGAGAAATGTTGTCCTCTTATTACCAGGGAGGATTCGTCCTCCCTCTTACCCTCTCTGCCTCACTCACTCACCCTCACTCTGTTCCTGCTAAAGGGGAATACTGGAGGGTCGTTAGTAGATGTGTTTGGTGCAAATTCATGCATCAGAGTAGTTAGGTGTGTGTTGACTGAGCTATGACTCATTATGTGTTTCTCTCTGTCTCTTCTTCTGTGTCTCTAATGAGTCTGTACCTGTCACAAAATTGGGAGACATACACAACACCTGTTCCCTCCTACACTGCAGCAGTGAACTGTCGAGACTGATGAAAAGTTTTCACAAAACTGCTCATCTTTGCAATTTACAATCACAGAAGGTTAGACAAATGATCAACAGAAAGACAGAACGATAGAGCAAGAAGGACAGACAGCTAGGCAGATAGATGGACAGACACACACGGATAGGAAAATATACTGAAAAGAAGATAGACAAAATGAGACAGAGGCGCATACACAAATAAAAAAAAATATGATGAAGGGTAGATACAGAAAACAAGAGAGACAGACATGTAATCATATACTGAAGGGTACTGTACATAGAGAAAATGAGACAGACAGACAGACAGTCATACATAACAAAAGGGCACTGTTTAGTATATACATGACCAAAATTATTAATACAGTCATCTGCTTGTCTTTGTAAAGTCGACTTATACAGAGTCTCAGCAGAAATATAAAAGCAGAGCAGAAAATCCTGTCTCCTAAGAGGAGAGAGCTCACTGCTATTGAGGACAGCTTGTGTAATAGTTACTAATAGAAGAACTGTTTTATCTAACACACACACACACACACACACACTTAGACAAGGAGCATGACTTTAATAGGGAAAACAAAGCAATATAAATGGTATTTGCAATACAGAGAGAGAAAGAGAGAGAAAGCAAGAGAACATGCTTTTACCAGTTCTGTGCTAATGGGTTTTTAAAACTATACTGCTCACAGCTGAAAAACAGGAGAAAATATTTTTTGCTCACAATGGACATGACTGCATTTAGTCGAAAATAAAGCTTTAATGATGAGCGACATGAATGTACAAAAACACACACTCACATAGACAGAGGCAGAGAGTTCAGATCTAAACTTGGCAAGCCTACACTGATTGTGTGCTCTGGAAGGGAGGACGAACAATGTGTGTGTTTGCATGTCTGGCTAAGGGCCAGGGTCTCTAACGGTGGTCTTTTCTCTCACATGTCATAGGTGGTGGTAGGAACTGGTAGAAGGCCAGGCCTCTGGCACCCTGGACAGACCCAGGGATGATATGGGCTCAGCATGAGCCAATGGGGGCAGAGCGATGGTGCTGTGTGATTTCAGCGCAGGCACCACCCTGTGTGGCACAGAGTTGTGAACAGCTGTGTCTCTGCAATTCACCCGTCAATAGAGTGCCCAACAACAGATGGCCCCTACTCATACACATAGTGAAGCGCGTGTGTGTGTGTTTGAGCCCTAAATACACATGTAAAACTCTCCTCAAATACTTGTACGTTCTTTGGATGCACAGTTCAAGGAACTCTGAAAAACAAACATGAGTAGAAGAAAGCAAACACAACATGTTTTGCTGCTTTTTGTCCTCTGACTCAGACTGCGTCTCTATTCGCTTCAGAAGAAAAGCTGGCACTCAAAAAGAAAGAGGAGGAGTAAGGATAAGACTGATGCTCCGTGTGTTCTCAGGGTCAATGCCTAGTAAGTACTAAAAAAGTACTAATACTACTAATAATAAAAATTTAATTAGTTTTCAAATTAATGTTACAAATAATCATAAAATAAATGTAAAAAAGAAATATTACAAATAATAAGAACTTATTATAAACTTTTTTTTCTTGTTCTGAGAAAACATATATTTTCCTTAACTTGACATTAGTTGCTCAAAATTCATTTAAAGATTAAATCTACAAATCTTTAGTAATTTAAGTTTGCTCATACACTTGAATTATTGTAATTATCTCAGTGTCACCCTCGTGTAGAACAAATGCTTTTGTAATACGCTAGTAGTAGTTTTTAACAGTAATAGTTCAAGTGTGATTAAGTTCAAGTGAAGCCACCACAGAAAATGGCGAGTTCATCACAGCTTTGAGGTCAAGTTAATCAAATCAGTAAAATCTCTAGTTAAAATTCATCCGCTGGCATAGAGCTGCAATTTTACTTGATTTATTAAAAAATGCATTTATTCCAGCATGGCAATTGAACCTGGGTCATTTTGCATAAAGAGTGCCACTCCTATCCCTGGCCCAACCAGATACAGCACATTTCTAATGGGTAATAAGAACATCCTAACAATTTTGTAAGTGTGAGCTGTTATTTGAGGTATTCAAGGTTGTGCTAACCATCATTGAAATGCATTACGTTCTAAAATAAATTGTAATTTTTTAAATAAATAAATAAAATATCTCCATTGATACATGACAAATGATATTTAATTTCCATTTAAGTAATATTAATTTTAATCAGGTAAAAAAAAAATATGATGAATGTTGCCACATGGCATCTCTAAATAACAATAAACAAAAAAAAAAATTAATACAGTCAAATACGTATCTGCATTTATATAATCTCAGACTGAGTAAAGCTTTATTATTTAGCCTTCAATGTTGTTTTTAAAGGTCTATAGTTCACCCTCACTGAGGTAGCTCTGACACTACTGGACAAGTGAAGCAAAGAATAAAGCAGGACAGAGAGAAAGAAGAACTTAGAAAAGTACAGAATGCTAAACGCCTCCCTCTTCTTCTCTCAGGATCATTCATTTTCGAATGATGACAAATATATCAAACCTTGTTTCTTTCTCGCTCCCCAGCTTTTAATATTCTCTTCCTTTCCTCCTTTCATCTCTTCTTATTTGCTGCATCTCTCTATCCATCATCCCTCTCTGCCTTTTATTCAATGCATTACCCCCTGTGACCCATTCAGTCATTAAAGGTTCCATCATCAAGGCCACTGTCTATAAACAAACAACTCTAGCGCTCTACTGAGATCAGTTTCATAACGCTCCACCTGCTCTCAGGCCCTCTGGAGATCAAACTGCAACTGACTCTGGATCAGTTTCGCTAGTGTTTGGTGCCTCTCATGGGGAAGTCTACATTAGACACAACTTTATCTGCCAAATGCTTTTGGAGGCAGATCAATCCACTGCAGTGGCACAAAGGATATCTGAACACACTCACACACGTGCAATGGCTTAGGAAGGGGAACTTTTCTATGACCTGAACAAACATAGAATTTGACTAAGGCCTTAAATCTTCTTTAAGCTCCTTTTTTACGTTTTATGCAAATAAACAAGTAGTTCTTTTGAGAAATATAATTTAAAGTAAGCTGTATTACTTTTTAACATAAAACAAAGTCTTTAATGCAGTGTGGCACAGGTTCAATATGTGAAGCACATTTTTATTACGTTGATGTAGGTATGTATTGCAGCGGTTATTAATCAAAAATGTAATAATCATGTACATTTTACTGCCTCTAGTGTTCATTTCTTTTGGAAACTGCAGTGATATGACATAGCAACAACTAACAACTGATGAGAAGAACCAGGTGTGATAGTCACTTTCTGCTCTTGGTTAATTTAGTTATTTGGTTTAATCTTTGTTCATATTTCAGTTAAATCACCATCAGAGTTCATTTTGGAAGTGGACCTACATGAACAGCAGTGGTGACACTTGAAGAACAACACTAACAGCAATCGCACCAGAGTTCGTTTTAATCAATCTGTGCACACTCCAAATGCATTTTTTAAAGGGGTCATCCAGTGCCACATGCACTTTAACAAGCTGTTTGGACTTAAATGTGTGTTGGGAGCAGGACTCTGAACCGGTTCAAGGAACGAAAATGAAAACCGGAAACAAATGACATTTGACTGGAACAAAAACAAAAAAGAAAACAAAATCAATTTTAATCATTCTGAACAGAACGTTTATTTGAAATTGCAATTAATAACGTTATTTTATCGTTCTCTTCATGAATTTGAATTGTGTGTGCAAATGCCATGTTGACTCATACAACGTGAAATGCCCGAGAAGTAGACATCATAAACCAGAGCCATTTCTCTGATGTGACGAGCTTGCTTCAAAAAACTACTGAGCAGGGAGCCTGGGGGATTTCTTTCGAGGGTAGGCTACGCATTTATCAACAGTGTTGGGTAAGTTACTTAAAAAAAGTAATTAATTACTTATTACTAATTACTTCATCAATATTGTATTTTAAATA
>JAUMHQ010000001.1:444801-456105 GCA_032361165.1 Enteromius paludinosus | reverse complement strand
TTTAGATCTTTAAGTCCATCTCATGAAAAATCGGAGCAGAAACAAAGGTGTTGCGTTTATATTTTTGTTGAGTATATGTATGAGTGTTTTTTTACACTATCATAAACAAAAGAAAATCATTTAAAACAAACTATATTACAAACTTTCCATTAAGACCCTAAATAATCAAAAATTGGCTTTGTATGACTCCTTTAAAGTATAAAACAACCTAAATAGGTAGAAACCAACATTAAGTTCCTTAAATCAACACAAATCCACATCTATATTCTTACCAATGCAACATATCTCATCCCAGTCTTGTGATGTGGTAATTAACTGCCTGCAAAGTTATTTATACAGGTATTATATAAAAACGTGCAAGTTACTAGTGAACTGTTGTAGTATCATTCCCTGAACACACTGGCTTCATTGATCTACAACATGTTTAAGCCAATCTTCGGTACACCTTTCAAAGCTGAACAGCTCTTATAAGCCAATAAATGAAATAAAGCTTGCAGTGTGCTTTTCAGACATAAACAGTGAATATGTGGTGAATGTGTGTGTGAGGGTTGAGAGGTCAACTCACTCAATCCCACATCTCTGCCCCTTGACTGAATATCTGTGAGAATGGGGCAGGAGGGCCGATCTTCGTATTGATCTCATCCACGCACACACTTACACAGTACAGCACCCACGTGGCTTTGATATTAGGATGTTAGGGTGATCTTCCATATTGCTGAAGTACAGATAAAGAACAAACGTCAAGTGTGTACAGAGAGTTGAACTATACCTGACCCTTAATATACACTTCCACAGGAGGATCCACATGATCTTTATATAATATTGCACCCTCTCTTTGTCTCTCTCACACACAATCTAACGCTGAATGTTTACACAATCAATGCAAGTAGACAGACATCCTCAGTGCGGTTGTGTACGGTGCAGCATAAAAAGAGATTCAAAAATAGTCCAAAATAATCAGCTGTACTACTGAGGGTCATTGAACTTTGGAGAGACATTTTTTTTTCCGTCAGTTTTGACTGTTTTAAACTTTTTTTTCGAACTACTACCACGCAAAGGCAAAAGACCGTAACTTCCGATATTACGTTTTTGGGACATTCAAGACGTGTGCATCATGTGCATAAGTATCTTGAGTCAATTTAGTTGTTTTTCAAAGAAAATAATTGGTCGTCTTAAAGATAACTCCAAAAAGCCCAGTAGAAACCAAGACAGAACACCATATAACCAACGCAGTCTCACGACCAATTCGTACGTATTCGCTTGCTAATTCGTACAAATTCATACGATCTCACTCTAGATCTAAACCCCAGTGATGGGTAGGTTTAGGGGCAGGGTTAGGTGTAGGACATTTGCACAAACTCATACGAATTGGCAACTCCTAAAATATTTACGATTTAACAAAAATCCTATGAATTCGTGAGGTTTTACGAATTTGTATGAAGTAGCCACCTCGTAAAATATGTACGAATTGCCGTGAGACTGGGCTGCTATAACACAAGTTATGGCTGTTTCACTTTGTTTGGAATGCTCAAGATGAGTTATGGCATTCTGCCATAACTGCGTGTGATTTTACACAGGTGTTAATGTAACAGTTTTGTGAATGGTGATCAGAAACCAAATATTGATAATATGGATAATAAGTTGCTGTCAATTTCCTTGATGTACGTTCTAACATTTTGCAGAAAAAAGGAAGGAATAAAGTCCTGAAAAAAAGAACTGAAAATTGAAAAATAAATTACGACTGTTTTGGTGCAAGAAACCTTGCTAACATTCATAAATGGACTTCAGGGGGAAATGATTTAAAAGTGTAGAATATATGACCCCTTTAAAATTTAATTTCAAGTGACAAATGCAAGCTCCACAAGATAACGTGCATTTATTACTCGTCTCTAAGTGACTTTACTTTTACAATGACTAAAACGAACCATAGGGAGAGTCTCACTTGAACATCTTGTGATAAAAGACCTTCCTCAAGGGCACAATGGCAGAAAGCGGTTGAAATTGAAGCAAAACTCTAGCGCATGACTCAAACCCACTTAAAATGTTTGCAGTACAGATTCTTACATACACACTACCGTTCAAAAGTTTGGGGCCAATACATTTATTTTTTTTTTTTGTAAGGAATATGTGTGTTTATTCAGCAAATGCACATCAAACTGATCTAACGTGACAGTAAATACTTCTAAAAAGTTCTATTTCAAATCAATCTTGTTCTTCAGCTTTTATATTAAAAAAATATCACAATATAGCTGTTTTTACAGTTTTTTGATCACATAAACGCAGCCTTGGTAAACATCTTTCAAAAATGTTAAAAAAAATATATGTAAGTGTATATATATTTTGAAAAACGCAATCACAACAGCTCCCAAATGTTTCATATACACTACGCATAAAGATTTTCTTTCTTTTTTCCTCAAACAATGAGAGAGTTACAGAAAAAAACACTGTATGAAACAAACATCCAAACAAATGAAGCGTGCTGTTTTGGTCTACCATAAAAAGTTTTTGCTCAGTTTTCCATTAATGAACAAAATAGTGAAAATGCAATAAACAGAGATATTTCCCCACCTACTGCTGGGATTAAAGCAAAGGGCCTGTAGCTACAGGCATGATGTAAACACACACACAGACACATGCATGCACACAAAGAGGCGTACACACTTACCAAAACAATAGGGAACTATTGATTTTCAAGGGAGTGTTATAATATCACAAAACTGTGTTACTTATAAAAGGATCTTTTCAAGTTCCACATCAAATGCATATCTAGAGGGCATTTTCTTTGTGTTTTTCCTATTAAAAAGCAATAGCACAAGGATAAAGCAATAGAAAGAGTGGAAGAGGGAGAGTGACGGAATGAGAGAATCAAATGAATCAAACAGATGTAATTTCACACGTCTCAGGGACATTATCACTGCACATCCAAACCTCTGTTTTAAAAAGCAGGCCAACACTTTATTTTTAGACAGGATTTTTTGCCTCTTTGCTGCTATTCCTTTTCCTCTTGAAAACCACACACACAGTAGGGTTTAGCCATACCGTATGTATATACAGTATATACAGCAATGATTAACTCATGATTCAAACCTTTCAATTTAAGCCATTAAAATGCTAAATGGATGGATGGATAGAATTATAACTTGTAAACTGAAAGGGGGCCAATTCTGAATTGTACTCAAGCTTTCACACACAGAAGACGTGGAGTTGTTCCAATTAACCCACGTTGTCTACGAACAATAATTCCATGTTATGTTGCAAGTGACCTAATGACCACACATGGACACAGTGATTAGAAGGTAATGCACCGTGAATATCTGCACTTGTGTCCAGGCCTGTACTGTACATCAGAGCTCAGAGATGAATATCATATTTTTCTTGTCTCTTCTGAACACTGGGCACAGTGCATGGGTAATCTGGCTTGATCTTGCTGTTTAGCGTAAAAGAGCACTGTAACAGCATAAAATGATCACAGTTTATCAATCCATAACTGAAGCAGAGAAAGGCATTTTATAGAGGTGTGGTAGCTACCAACTGAAATGGCCATCACTGTCGGTCAACTGAATCTGGTGTGCTTTGCACTGTAGTTTCCAGCAAGCCATGCTGATCTGCTAGTGTCTTGAAGGGTCAGCATACGTAGGAGCAAACAAGGTCAGATTTTCTATAGCTCCCATTGAAGACGACTCAACTTAAGAGTTCAAGTCAGCTCAAAATCTGCATTAAACCAAATAGAGCCATTTTTATATCATGCTTGTCTTAACTTATTTATTTTTTTAGTACATTCAACCATACATTTTTCACAGAGTCAGTCTCTCTGGAGCAATCTGGGTTAAGCAGAGGTGGCATCTCTGTAACCTCATTTCATGAAATTCCCCATATGCATTTCACCTTGCAACCTTTGTGTTAACAGCCCTGGTTTATAAATTTCACATTATTACATACATAACTTGACTTACAGGTGTTTTTTGTCAACATACTGCCAGTAAAAGCTATTTTTATAAAATGTGCTCTATGCGATCTTGCAAAAGACTAGGGGTGCAGGATGTGCGCCAAAGCAAAACAAACTTCGGCCAACCAATCAGCAAGAAGAGGTGGGGTTTAACGCGCATTAAACACCACCTCTTCTTGTAGATTGTTTTGCCGAAGTTTGTTTTTGTTGTGGTGCCCAAATTGTTTCTTTTGGTATTGCAGCCTCTGTGTTGTCTTTCGAGAGCGCGTTTTTTCCCAATGTATTCAGAGGGCAGACTGCAAGACGATCAAGAGGTGATGCATACGGTTTGAGATAAAAATGAAATCCAGCTAAAATCCTGCAACATCGCATATGTCGCGAATGGAGACGGGAACATGCAAATCCATTTGCAAGGGTATTTATTAAAGATTTCACAAGACAGAGTCAACAGGCGAAGGTCAAAACAACAGCAAACTGGGCAAAGCAGATGAGACGGAATCGTGGTCAGTAAACAGGCAGAAGTCGTCACCGGGGAATCAGAAAGCAACAAATACAAACAGGGAGAAACAGGGGAAAAACACTTACAAAGATGGGACCGGCCACATGCAATGATCAGCAGGGAATGACTGGTGAACCGGAGTATTTATACACGGGACTAACGAGACAGAGGGGAGGAGAACATATCAGTTACCATGGAGACACATGAGGTGGGTGGAGACAAGAGTAGACAGTTCATACATGCAAATGGAAAAACAACAGACACAGAGCATAGGGGACTGGAGTGCCATTCAATCTTGACTGGCACATCCAGCTGATCATAACAGCATAGAGCACCTTTAAGCTACCACATACACACCCATCTACAACGAATCACGTTGTTTTGTCACGCAAGCAACGGATTCAAACGATTTACTGCATGTGTGACTGTCCGAGTGATCAGTTTGCTACAATGTTGATGCACTGAAGGAATTGATTCAAAAGAGTGATTCATCGAATTTGATTCATTGATTCTAAATTCATCGCTAATTCTGATTTTAAACGGTGGGCGCAGGACTGTTTGTGCTGTCATGTGATTCATTATAATCACCCTCGCCAAAGACATTTTATAGTTTATTGTTGCTTATTAATGCGAAATCAGGACTTCTTGCACTAAAAGGGAAAGGTCACCCAAAAATTTGAATTAAGCTACCCTAATGATAATAACAATAATCATCATAATCATGATCATCATCATCTATGCTAAAATAATATGAATAATATATGCTACATTTGTAGGCTATCGCATAGCTTGGTTTCATATTTATTTATTTTTTTCTATTTACAGTATTTATTATTACATGTATTATTTATCTAGAATATAATCTCTGCGTGTCAGACAGGAATTGCAGGATTAGCATTAGCATATGAGGTTAATGAGTAATGGAAAACCAATTCTTAAATTAAAAATTGTATCTGCAATGAAGCAACAGGTGGACCCAATACTGCCACCCAGGCATGCCTGAGCAGGGAAGTTCATTAAAAAGTGTAAATGTTCTCTACCCTCTACTGTCTCATACATTCAAATTATCACATAATAAGAGAGGTGAACTTAGTTCTCTCTGCAATGACACCTACAGTTCTGTCGTAAAAAAAAAAAAGGTGTGTGCGTGCATCTGTGTGTGTTGTTTACCCACAGTTATATGGAGACATTTGACATGATGAGTTTATTCAGACACACTGATTTCCCCCGGTGCTGGATTTCACAGTGGAGTTAATTGAATCTTGGCTTAATCCTCCCAAAGCACGCACACACACACACACATATATACACACATGCCTGCCGAAGAGTAGTAATTTTGAAGGGGAAAATAAATGTTTACTGATTAAGGCGGTAATCTTTATTTTGAAGGTGTTACCTCAATCCCTCTCATTTGTCAGGGCTGCTACACTGTCTCAGTGCAGTAAACTGGGCAAGACTGTGCAGACCTCAGTGAAATATACAATCATCAGTTTCGGCCGTTCTAAAATTAATTCGATTTATACGTTTTTTTTTTTTGCTTTCAGTGTTTCTTGGATTGCTATTTGGTTGGTATAGTCTGTTGTGGGTTGTTGCTAGGGCTTTTCTAGGTAGTTGCTCATCCCCAAGTCTCTCCTTACTGCACCGCGGTGTAGTCTGACAGCTAGCCGAACTGAGATGTTGTCCTTTTGAAAACTTTTCCAAGATGAAAAATTACCCCGCCCTTTGTCCCCTGACATAATTGGCTCTTGCTTGCAGACCAGCAGGTTTTTGGGGCCATGTGCAGTGCCAGTTTTCCAGCCTAGAACTGTCTTTTTTGAAGTGGAAATATGCAGAATGGCTCGAGATTAGGAAAAAAAAGCCTTTGATACTATGGTCCGTGTTTTAATATGCACTGTAAATTTGTGTTTTTGTTCATTTGTTTGTTTGCTCGCAATCAAAAATGATACTGATCACAAATCAGATCATAAATAATAGAAATCACTTCTCAGCAATCCCCACAATTTGAAATGCATTCAAATGGAATTCTAAATTTCTAAAAAAGAAGAAAAAAAAAGGAGTAGAAGAAAAATGTAAATTCACTCTATTCATTGATTTTATTTTGCATAATGTATGCATGCATGTTTCTTTCTTTTATTAAGTGATAATTATTGGTTGACCTAATCTTTAATTAAAAAGTCATAACCTGATCTTTCAGTGAAATTGTTTCTTTTTATTGATGTACTGTACACTGTCATGTATATATTTTTTTGCAAAAGTTGTGACTGGAGTGTTATCTTTACAAAAAAAAAGTACCATTAAGCTATAATATGCTTCTTTTAGTAGTACATTTTCTTCTAAAAGAGTATATGTATATTCATAGTAATGTGAGTACACCATCTTTGTATTTCCATAGTGTTGGCATAACTACATTCTCAGAAATAAAGGTAAAAAGCTGTCACTGGGGCGGTACCTTTTCAAATGGTACCTTGCATATAATTAACTCACGCAGCACATGAATCACACTTTTTGCTGGTACAGTTACATGTCTGATCCATATCTTTTATTAATCATTACATGCCATTAATAATAAGTCAAGTGTATAATAGACAACATTTTTAGTATTCTGTATCTCAAGCTCATATATACGCACTGAGTGTGTTTGTGTGTGTTGCAGTGATATATCGCAGTATGACTGATGTCTGGACTGACGACGACACCTAGAGTCTGAACGCAGAGAAGAAGCAAACCGCTTTTTTCATCTGGATGAGGAAAACATATCAATGCCCCTTGCTTTGCCGTGGACGCCTTAATTATTTAAAGGGCACCCCCAACACACTTTTCCTCCGCTTTCACTTTCATCTTTCGTTTCTTCATTCTCTCCATCCTTTTACCCAGATTTATCGCTCTTCTCGGTTATCTTTTTACTTTCTTTCCCTCAAGACACATCTAGTTATCTTACTCTCTCTCATTCTGTCCTCTGTGGCTCTCGGTCCTGCCCGAGGCTATGTCGGCCTGAATGCTCCCCAGGTCCGTCCGCCCAGTGGCCGATGAAAAATACATCAGACGCTAGGGGCGACACAGCGCAGTAAAATATTAAGACCATCCACAGTTCTTATATGTCAGGTCCCCGTGGGGGGGTGGGGGCAGATAAATTATGCACCACCATCTGTCTGATGTAGCTGCTTCCTCAGTAGCGCAAACATAAACTGAGAGGCGTGTAAATTGGAAAATAAAGGGACGCGTGTACAGGCTACCTCAGCCAGGAAACTTCCGGATGGATTAGTGCTTCACTGGATGAGTCTGATTATGTGTGTGTGTGTGTGTGTAGAGGTGGACTCAGTCAAGCTGAAACACTGGGCTCTCAAGTGGAGGATTACAGTGAACTCTGAGGGACTTTTGGGATGTATGTGTGTTTGTGTGATTTAGCGCACGAAAAGCATAAATGCTAAATCTGTTAACAACTGGCGAAGCACCAGAAGGGCTCCTGGTGTGGATGCCAATTGTTTATTTTATACGCAAGTTAAATCAAAAGTATTTTCACTGGTTCTTCCAAACAGATAGGATGCCCACAAACCATCATACACATGTAAACAAACAGAATATAGAGAAAAACAAAGCTCAAAATCATCAAACTTCCATCTGATTGGCTTGAACTTTCTCCAAGATCTGTTTATTTGCATCCATCTACAGTATGTATCTATCCATCTCATTCAACTATCATCAGCAGTATCTATTCATCATCCATTTATCCATTCATCCATCCATCCATCCACAGTATCATGACATCTATCCATTATCTATTCATTCATCCATGCATCCATCCTTCCATCCATCCACAGTATAATGACATCTATCCGTCTACATTATCTATTCATTGATCCATCCATCCATCCATCCACAGTATATATATATATATATATATCTATCATCCATCTTTTTATGGTATCTATCCATCTACAATATACTGTATGTATATCCATCATCTATTTACAGCCTCCTACTGTATACACCCATCCATCCATTCATCCATCCATCCATCCATAGTTTCTATTTATTATCCACCTGTAAAGTAAACTTTTATAAAACATTTATGTTTGGCTTGCCAAACTTTGCTTTTATAGTTAAAAATTACAAGTTCAATTGAATTTATTTTTCATTTTTCAATATACATATATATATTTTTTTATTTAAGACATTATATATGTCTGTAATTATCGTGATTTCACTCAGATGATGGTTCCAGGGGGTTAATACTAAAGCTCTTGTACAGTATGTGTAAATGATTATGGAACAAGAACCCACATACCCACCATACCGCCAAAGTTAACTTGTATTTCAATAAACTTAACATAACATGCCAAAGTGGACCTGAACTAATTTTAAAGTACAGTATTGTCAACTGAATGATTGACGTTACAGTTTTTTTTTTGGTTTGGCTCATTTCTTGAAACCGAGATGACATTCTCAAAATAACATGGACAAATCTCCAAACCACCTTGTAATTGTTCACAACAGAATGTCATTTCTCATTGGTTTTATCAAATTGCAAATGCTTTAGTGCATGTCTCAAGTGACTCTGTGCTTTTTTTCAAATGATTATGTACAAGTAGCTACAGTTAGCACAATGAGGCCACATTTAGCACATTTTGCAAATAAATAGATCTTGCTGATCTAAACTGGTTAGTTGATTTTTCAGTGAAATGGTTACTCTCTCCAAAACATATCAGCATGGTTTCATTGTGTAAGTCATTATATGCACAATTGTCTGTTCAACTGTCAAAATTAGCCAAGGATATAATACCATGAAAGAATTTCTTGGAACATTTGATAAATTTATGACAGTAATTGACAATCAATCAGGTGAAATTAGAACTAACGAAGGAGGATTTTCCCACATCTCAGATGACCAATCAAACAGTTCGTTTAGTTACCTGACAGGTGTTGTCTATGATTATGACTGCTGCCAAAAGTATATAGACAGAGCTTGGCCCGGGGCCAGTTTCATTTGCAGTGTGAACATGGAAGCACCTCGCCAAGTACCACAGCAACTTCCTGCTCGAGGAAGAGGAGGAAGAAGAGGAGTGAGAATGCGTGGAGGAATAGGGGGAAGAGGCCGAGGAGCATGGAGGCACCATGATGTCCCAGATGAAATACGGGCCACCCTTATTGACCACGTTATAAACCATCGCCTCACAATGGCAGAGGCAGGTCGCCGAGTGCAGCCTAATATGCCTCGTTCTACAGTCTCCTCCATCATCCAAACCTTTCGCAGGGAAAACAGGTACAGAACTATTCTATTGAACTATTCAGTGTTGGTGTGTGTAGGCCTAGAGTACTGTAATATCTTCATGTGATGTTATATGATACTATAAAAATGACAAAGAAAAAAAAAATTGAGAAAATACTGTGAATAGTATTCCAGTCACTGTGCAGTGCATCACACTTTTAGTACCATAAAACAGCAGTACAATTACATTGGTAACTCATTTTGTAACAAATTTACAGTGTTGACCTTTGACTTGTATGTCTAGGATTGGACGACAGCCTCAAGTGGGTGGCAGAAAACTTCTAAATGAACAACAAGAACGAGAAATATGCAACATGGTCATTGCAAATAATGCCATCACACTGAGACCGATTCGTAATGCAATCCTTCTAGACAATGTAATGTTCCAAAATATAAACTCTATCTGCATCTCCACAATAGATTGGTTATTGAAGAAACATCAGATGACCATGAAACCGATTTACAGGGTACCATTTGAGAGAAACTCTGACAGAGTGAAAGAGCTGCGGTACCAGTATGTGTATGCAAGTCAACTACTGGTTGTCTATCATTGTAACACTGTTACAGTAAGACATGGTTACCACTTTTTGTTTTGCTTTATCCTTTTTTCCTTCAGAATCCAGCTTTGTGTGACTACAGCATTTTGCCTAGAAATTGTCTTCAGTTTTTCACTCCCTTTTTTTACAGTACTTTAGATCCTCCCTGCAGTATCTGTCTCTACTTGACTGATTGGATGTATTTTTATTCCATTGTAGAGAATAATGGCATTAGAAGCCAACGAAACCCCTCACATCCTAGTGTTCGTTGATGAAGCTGGCTTCAACCTGGGCAAAGGTCGAAGGCATGGCCGTAACATCATTGGCCACCGAGCCACTGTGAATGTCCCAGGCCAGCGAGGAGGAAATATAACAATGTGTGCCGCTATATCAGAAAGAGGTGTGGCCACACACATTCCCAGTTTAGGGCCCTACAATACACAAAAGCTCAATTTTTTGGACCACCTTTATACTGATCTGATCCCGGAAAAGGAGAGAGGTGAAGAAGGATCTCCGCTACCACATTATGTCATTGTGTGGGATAATGTTAATTTCCACCGTGGCCCACCCATCAGAACCTGGTTCATCACCCATCCCAGGATGCTAATGGAGTTTCTTCCACCTTTCTCTCCTTTCCTAAATCCAATTGAGGAGTTTTTTTTCAGCTTGGAGGTGGAGGGTGTATGAGCATCAGGCTCAAGACCAGAGGGCCCTGCTGCATGCAATGGATGCTGCATGTGAGGACATCACAGGGGATCAATGTAGGGGATGGTTGAGACATTCACGCCGTTTCTTGCCTCGATGCATCGCAAGAGAAAATATCCATTGCGATGTGGATGAGAATTTATGGCCCAACAGAGAGCAGCGCGTCGATGGCCAGGAAAGAGAGGGTGACAATGGCGACCACTGAAAATATTACTGTACTATAGTTCTGAAACTTTATTTACAGTATGGTAGGCTAGAGTTTTTTTTTGTGTTTGTAACTGTTCACATTTACAGAATCCTGTATACGTTTTCTTTTCACAGTATGTTCTCTAATGTTAACATTTCTTTGTAC
>JAUMHQ010000001.1:420824-437048 GCA_032361165.1 Enteromius paludinosus | reverse complement strand
TGAGGTTTTTGCATGACATAATGGTGAAGTCATGGTAATGACAAAGATTTGTTATCTAGTAAACTGTCAGAATATAATTAGTATATAAACAATAATTTATAACATTTTATAGTGAACCAGTTATCGTATTGTTTAATCACAATGTTACAATGTTCCTTAACAGATTATATATAGTAGTATTGTCACGAGAAGGAGTCAAGGAAGCGTTCAGATTCAGGTGCAGATTGTTTATTTAAAGGCAGAGTAACACAGGCAGGGTCGATCATCAGCAAAACAGCGTTATCAGACGCATAGGCAGAAGAGAGAGTCAGAGTCCATGCGTTGGTCGAGCGAGGAGTAAACAGAGTCCAAGGGGCAAGGCAAAGGCAATAATCCAAACACGAGCAGAGGTCGGTAACGATAAATCCAAATAGAAAGTAGAAACAATGAAACACAGGTGGAAAAACAAGACGAATCGACAGTGCAACCTACAAACACTTCCGGGTTATATACACATAAAACTAGGTCAGTGGGAGGAGACTAGACATGGCTGGCTAGGGCAACATACAAGGAGGGCGGAGACATCAATGGGAAACCATGACAACAGATGAGATGGGCGGTGACAACAGTCCATGAATGAAAACAGACACAAAACATACACACACAGTTTGCAGGGAGCTGGATTGCCATCAGCAGGCTGGTACATCCAGCTGATCATGTACACATCTGATAAGGATCAAAAAAAGTTGATCAAAGTTGTCCTAAGACAATAATATTTTTGGTTAAGGTTTACCAGTGCATAATATAGATTGTTTTATATTTTGGACTTTAGTGCTAACATGAATGCGTTTATTTGATCAAAAATATAATAAAAACTGTAATATTGTGAAATACCACTACATTTTATAACAGTATTAAATAACACCTTAATATTGATAAATAAAAATAAACAATATATGGCATATAACATAAACAAATACATGAAGGAAAAAAAGTTATTATGAATTTTATCAGTTTTACTTTACTTGTTTGGATAAAAGAATATCAAAAAAAAAAAAAAAAAACAACCAACCAAACAAACAAAAAAAGTTTCTCAATCCAGACTCAATCTAGTATAATAAAAGCTCTTTACATACAATGCATGCTTAAATCTGACACAGAGAGAAGTAATAGAAGACCATTATTCACCGAACCAAAAGCATAGTGGACCCAATTTATTCCATCTTTGACATTTACAAGAAAGACTTCATGCAAATGTTACTCTGTCTGCTTCTTGAACACAATAATAGAAGTGGAGAACAGGGCGCTTGAAGATTGCATTGGTCTAACAAGCTGTGTCCTTTCGCTGAGATTCTGTTTTTGAATCCCAATGACATTAGACTGTGGTTGGGCTTTAGAAATGCAATTGACCATTTTTCCAGGAACTCGAACTCTCATGGTGGTGGAGCACTGTTGAGCTGTCGACTAATCAGAGGGAAAAATGCATAGACCTGCATGTTCGTCCCACAGCAGGTTCTGCTGATGCAGGTGTGTGGAAGTCAATGGCTACTGCTATCACTTTAGAGAATTGCTGGTTTGTAAATAATTGACATTTTCAAATGAAGTGCAAAGGGGCTTTTTTAAACAGAAAAGGAAACGGAGCTAGCAGCCACGGAGACTGATTAAGTGCGTTTACATTAAACTCATTACTTTAATTTACTTTGTGGTGGTAATTTATTATGCATGTGCTTCAGAATTATGAGTTTAATACTGATCCTGAAATGAACCATAGAGGGAAAACCTTACGTGACATGCCTCTTAGGAGGTCCTGCAGTTATTGGCTGATTATTTAAGTATAGTGCCCTAAATAATGACTGACAGCTCTAATTGCTTTGTGCTCTCTAGTCAGCAGAGAGATGAAAGGGGCATTTCTGTCAATACTGACACCTTCACTTCCCCTGGGAGGATCAACAGAGCAAGATAGCATTTCCTTCCTTTCCCTCTCCTCTCCACCTACCCTCTTGTCACCTCACCTCACCTCCCTTGCCATCCATCACCAGGGTTTTCATAGACCAAGCACTCCTTCCACCCATTTGCCATGTGCTGGAGTCAGCAAGTGAAAATGAGTGTGAATTAACACATTCAAAATGAACGCAGCGATGTGCGAGGCTGAAGGTTTTTTTTATTTTATGTTTTAAGAACCACAGCACACACACACATAGACAAGTACTGTAAAGTGAGAAAAGAACAAAGGAGAAAGTTCTCATTGTAGTTAACTGTTCTATTTTATACAGAAGTTATAGCTTCATTGCCTTTTAGCATTGTTGATCATATAGCACCATCCTGTAAATTATACGCAAAAACAGGAAACATGCCATTTTATGTTTCAAAGTGATTGAAACTGTCATGTACTCACAAGTGGTTTGATGTCACTGTCTGAGGCTGATGTTATTGAAACTGCAGTATGTTGTCATTCTCGCTTTGATGTTCTTGGTTTCCTATTCCCCTCTTCTCGCTGAGATTTGTTTATGCTGCTTTTTATTGAGATCAGACTGCTGTCAATCTGTATGTGCTGCAGAATGCCTCAGGGACAGTTTTATTGAGATGTGCTTTTAAAGATTTTCTTTAGATTTCTAATGCTTTGCAACAATTAATTGCAATTTTAGAAAAGGATCGGAGGAGTGGGATGGACAAACAAACAAATAAATCTGTCCAGTCCAATTTATCATTAACTGAAATGACATTAAAAGGAATGTTCTGGGTTCTATCACAATCACACGAAATCACTCAGAGTAATCACAAAGTGCACACAGTCACCTACAATGACTCACCATCGCACAATCACAGTTACATCATGTCTGCCGACAAGCAATTTGTCGGTCCATACCAAATGCGACAAAAAAGTGAAAATAAATATATAACATGTAGACAAGCTGTCTCTCTCTGTAACCACACTTTAAAATACATACTTAGTTTTGAAATAGACATATAGGCCTATAGAATAGTCAACATTTGAAGTGAATAAAAAAAGCTCACCAAAGTTATCCCAAGACAAGAACACATTTGTGACCGCCGACCACACAACCAGTCATAAGTGTCCATTTTTTAAAAAAGCTGTAATACTTAAGTTGTCCAAACGGTGTGATCATTTTAAACAAAGTCGAGACCAATTCAATTGGTTTGGAGTTTGTTCTTAAAATACCCCTTTTTTTTCAGAAAGACAATACATCTTCCGAATAACATAACAAGTGAAAAAGTGAAAGTGAAGTGACTTGTGGCCAGGTATGGTGACGCATACTTGGAATTTGTGCTCTGCATTTAACCCCATCCAACGTGCACAAACACAGCAGTGAGAAGTGAACAACAACACACACACACCGTGAACACACACCCGGAGCAGTGGGCAGCGAGTGCTGCGGCGCCCGGGGAGCAGTTTGGGGAACGGTGCCTTGCTCAAGGGTCTCACCTCAGTCATGGTATTGACTGAGTTTAAACAATTTAAACAGAACATACATTTTCTTAGATTAAGTAATCCCTATGAAACATCCAGCATTCATACTGCGAACAAGTTCACCAACTTTATCGCTTAAATCCAGAACAAAGAAAGCACTAGTTTATCAATGAATTCTTAAAATGTTCATATAAATCCTTTCTGTTTGTCCCCGACACATTCATATATATTAACGTTGTTATGAAGGGGGACGTGAAGTGTGCGGGTTCATATGCAGATAAAAGGTTTATTCAAGCTAAAGGTTGTACAGACAAGATCAATCACCGGCAGACATAAACAGCGTAGGCCTAATCCAGGTGTGGGTCAAACGTACAATTAAACGGAGTCCGAAGGGCAAGATGAAGACATAGGTCCAGGGGAAGCAGAGGTCAACAACGATAAATCCAAAACACTATAACAAGGTACAAGAACACGAATGAACAAGGCAGAGTTGACGGTAAACATGAAACAATGATCCGTGACAGACAGACAAACAGACTGGTATATATACACAGGCGGCACTGATTGAATGATTGAACTAAACTAGCAACAGCTGTGAGGAGAGGTGCATTATGGGGAATGGAGTCCAGGAATGAAAACAGACATAAACACACACACACAGTTTATGGAGGGCTGGAGTGCCATACAAAGTCTTGCTGGCACATCCAGCTGATCATTACAAACGTGTATGACTCTGTGGCTCCGCCTGTTTTAATATGAAAATGTTCTGTTTATTTCTTCTCTTCAGTCCCTCATTGTCAGGTGACCGCAAATAAAAACATGAATGCACATGCTGAAAATGTATTTTATATTACTTTTTATCCTAGCAAAAAATAAAAAAGAACTTAGCTCTAAATATATCGTGGTCTTTAAAGTCATGTACAAAAATATAGAAACTCAAATTATGCAATTTTAATATTATATAAAACACAAGTACCTGAGCAGTTTCAGCTGCATAGCAGAAATAGAAACAATTAAAGAGGTCATGACATGAACTGCCGTTTTTGCCTGTTTTTGGCCTAATTATAGTATTTTGAAGATTTTTACATAACAGCATAACACATTTTCACATCATAACATCATAAACATCATAATTTATAAGTAATAGGCTATTCTGTCTTGTTTTGACCCCCCCTAATCAGAAAATCTCATTTTCTTGTCATTCACCAACTATGTTGCCAAATCTGTGGGTGGGGCTATACAGGCAGTGATGTACATAGAAGCAGGCGTTGATCTTCTTCGGCAGAGGCTGTATTTAGCCACACTATTAGGTCATAAAGTGGCACATTCCACAAACTGTCATCCTCCCTGGCTGGCTACAATATAAGTTGTTTTTAGACTAACAAGGAAGTACTGAGTTCTGAAACCTTGATGTTTTATAGCACAATGACCTCTAATATGGCAATAGATTTTGATTTGTTAGTTCATGAAATAAAATGGACAAAGATACTTTTTATATAATTACAAACTCAAAAACATTAGAAGTGGAAATAAGTTACAGTTGGGTTATTATGTCAATAGGCCAATTTGTGGCAGAAATGTTCCCGTTAGACTATTGGTAGAATTTTACGAAGTGACAAAACCAGTTTGTTAACATTTCTTTTAGCTACTGTATCAGCATTTTAGGCTAGTTCTTTAAGCATCAAATGACAGAATAATTACAACTTGTTCCTTAGTTTTCCAAATCGTGTTCTGTTGACAGGAAATCTCTTGTGATTGAAGTACAGTAAACAGGGTCAGGCGACAAATGTTAAAAGGCTGTTTAGAGCTACAAGACTTAAATACCATGTGTTAGCAGGTGCATACTTTAGAAATGCATATTGCATTATGTTGTCTTTTAATGTTGATAGATTGTTTGTTTGTTTTTCCTGCAGTGTGTAGGGTAAGCAACATTATGCCTAGATTAAATTGTATTGTATCCAGTATTGCTCTTGAAACAAAAGGTGTTCAAAATAGTTGTATTATTAAAGAAATCTGAACTATAACCACTCCTTTTTTATTCCACAAAGCACTTTGTAGGCTATTATAGTACTTCAGTATAGTACCTAATGCAGCACAGATGCTAAATTTGGCAAGATAAATGTAAGCTTTCTCTTTTGATGGAGGCAGATTGCGGGCATTTAATAGCTATTGATTTTTCGCGAGCACAGCTCCATTTTAACATAATCTTCAAAAATGCAGCAATATAAATATACCCTGGAACTGAGGCCTAGCTCCATCCAAAATTGATAAATTATCGATTTTCATGAGTCTGCTCTGCCTCGTGACTCTTATTCTGCCATAATCATCTGAGGTTAATTAACTTTAATATGTTGTTTTGTGAATAGCTTGAGCTACAAATGTTGCATCTGAAAAGAGATCTATCTCAATCCATGATTCATAATGTATCTCTGTGTAATGTGTCAGTATCGCTTAGCTACACACTGACTACCAAAATAAATGCACCGGGTATCTGAATTAAAGTATTTATTGTTTATATGCTTTATTTTTTTTTATTTTAGGGCTGATAAACTTGCCGCTAGTGGTTGCAAAAGGTTAAAACTGAAATCTGGAATTGTTAAAACAGCCCAAAAGCTGCCATATGCAACCACAAAAAAAGCTTTGAAGGTTAGAGAACAGAAGGGCGATAACTGCCCTGATCCCTGCTGCAGCAAAAGCCACAACATAGTGAGTTTATTATTTAAAGCTGTCTGAGGTTGCGCATCCTCTCAGCTGGTGCAATTTTGAATGGTGGCTTCAACAGATTGGAAAATGCAAGCAACATCACTGAAGTCTGTT
This sequence comes from Enteromius paludinosus, assembly GCA_032361165.1. Classification (NCBI taxonomy): domain Eukaryota; kingdom Metazoa; phylum Chordata; class Actinopteri; order Cypriniformes; family Cyprinidae; genus Enteromius; species Enteromius paludinosus. The sequence goes on along the minus strand of JAUMHQ010000001.1, from coordinate 430,822 downwards.
TACAAAATGCTGATTTTTGTTTTTACCAGGGTACTGGTTTGCTCCAAGTGCAGGCATTTTAGCCTGTCACAGACTATATTGTCAGTTAACAACATCTAGGGGGTCGTGTGTGTGTGTGTTTGTGTGCATCGGCATACAAGATGCATCCTGCAGCCCCCACGGTGCACCGCTTACGGTATTATGAGCTGTAATGAAATTCTAGCTAGATTTGGCTGTCTAGGAGTATCTGGGGGTTGCGAATAAGTAGAAGTTCATCCACCTAGAACAGCAGTCTCACCGCAAAATGAACCTTACAACTCAAATAATACACAATTGTTTACAGAAGAATTAATTGAAGTGCTTTTACCTTGCACCGTTTAATACTGGCAACCCCGGCAGATATTACACTGGTGACAGATAACAATGTGGATATGTCTAGAAAGTCAACCAACGCAAATTCATCTCAGATTTAGCTATCTAGATGTATCTAGGGGTAGCTTTAGCTATAGCAACAGCTTTGTTGTGATGTAGCACAAATGTTTTTGCACAGAGCTTCATTTTAGATTCTTTCTATGCTGTCAAAACCCACAAATATTACATCAGTTATGAGTAACTGGAGTAACTGGAAACTAATTTTTATGTAATGCATCCCAAAAATGGATGAAATAACTATTTAACTGTGGTTGCAGCTTGCACTTTGAAGCATTGTGTCTCCAGGCCCACAAAATGCCATTGCAGTCTAAATGAATGGCCAGAGCGCATACATTTTCCATTTTTACTTAAAACAATGTTGTATAAATTTTCTAATCATATGTTATTGTAGTATTATTTGCAGTGGTGTAGGTAACAAATTAAAAGTACTCACAATACTGTAATTAAGTAGTTTTTTCGCATACTTGTACTTTTGAGTGTTTTTAAAGCTGTACTTTTACTTGTACTTAAGTACAAATTTAGCAAAATAATCTATGTTACTTTTAAATCATGATGCATTTCAGTAGCCAATAAAGATTACTGACCAATAAAAGCAGTATCTAAACCATGAAAAGCTGCCGAAGAACATTCTAACCGGAGCTACTTCTCCATGTTTATGTCTATGGCGATTCATGCAACTATTTGTTACTCCACAGTGGTGATGACCTGACCTAGATACAATAGTTTGAATATAAGCACTTATTATAAGTGTACCGTGGAGATTCGGGATAAGGCAGATCGGCGACTTAAAAGCAGAATTCATGATGTACACGCTATCATATACATTTCGCTAATTTTGAACAAAGAAAAAGTTACACATTGCTGCTTTAAAAGCCAACGAGCACTATGTTGCGGCCCATGGATATACACTGATACGTGCTGTGTCTCGCTCTCTCCTCACATCCGCCTCCTGTCAATTACATTGAATTACTGAATGTCAACACGGGATTGCAGGTATTCTGCATACATTTAATCATTCCCGTGCAAATGTGGCTAGATCTTTATTGCAACATGAGAATACAGTCCTGTATTGGCAGAAAACTAGCTGGCAAAGTTTCAATTCTAACACACACAAATGAACTGTCCTCTTACTCCGATATTGCTATATATATATATATCAAAATATACATGTACAGTATATAAATTAAAGCCTTTATAAAAATCTGTTCATCATATAAGCAAACATATCTTTTTAGAAGACTTAAACCACTCAAACCTTGAACTAATGATTGCCTTAAAAAGAAACTGCATGAACGACAAATATTGAGATATTAAAATACCTATATGGCAGTATACTGTACATCATGTAGTAGTTTTTCCAATGGTACTGAAAATTATTAAGCTTGCCATAAAATAAAAAAATGACCCTACTTACTTTTTTAGTGCACATTAATGCACATTTGTAATTCTTGTGATGAACAGTTAAACTGTGCAAGCCAATACACTGGAAAAGACAAACACAAAAACATTACTGTCTGAATCGCTGTCTCATCTGGTATTTCAGTATAAAGAATATAATATTTCAGTTTTATATGACATTGTGGATGCATATATTAGCACAGATTGGTGTTTTCTTGGAGTGTCTGACAGAACGTTCGGACCCAGAAGTGGTGATGGGTGATGTCAGAAGTAACAAGTAGATATTCTTAACCACTACTATCCAACTGTGCACTAAAACATAAGTCAGTAAGGTTTTTTAGAGCTTTACATTTGAAATTACTTTTTTTTTAAGTAACTAGTACAGTAACTAGTAATGTTTTGCAACAGTACTTTTACTTGAAATTGAGTATTATTTCAGCAATGTGATAGCAGTTGTAATTGAGTACAAATTTTAAGTACTCTTTCCACCACTGATTATTTGTCATGGTTATTATCATTAAGTAAAATTAAAACATTTTCTTTGAAATAGCTGAAACAAAACATTCAATTATATTTTTGTATTGAGCTATAGTAACTATAACTGTCAAAACTAGCATTAAAATAAACTGAAAATATATATGAAAACATCTAATTCAAAACATATCAAGGATTCTAAAACAACAGCATTGAGCTTTTATTTTGATATTGTCCACTTTCAATCTAGTGCTTTTGAAATGTATTATTGTTATTTCTACGATTTTTCATTTCATTTTTAGCAACCGTGATACTTAAGTCATTTCTAATTTTCATTTAAGTTGTTATTATTTGGAGCGGTATTTCAATTAGCAGTTGTACAATTTTAATTAATAATAAATAAACAACACCATTTCAATGTTTTTGCAGGGACCCCACAGAGTCTTTGTGTTTGATGTGTGGTTGTTTAAAAGAAAGAAAATGAGGATATATTTTCGAAGTATGAGATCGTATTTTAACTTGTTTTTCTTCTCATAAAAAGAAAGGCTAAACTCCTCACAGCAGGTAAGAGTGTGTGGGCATGTTTGAGCAAATGTAAATTTAACAAATGTCAGATGTATTAAAGTTTCATTTCATGGCTGTGGTGTTTGGTCTCTTAAAATAGTCAGTTAGGACATGAATTCTAGCAGGGCTTAATTAAGAGAAGACTGCTGTCATCAGCTTGTGCAAGTAATTATCATAGAGCATGAATTTGGAGGGGGGAGTTTCTCTCTAATTACCAACACATTGCTCTCTCAGATGATAATGCTATAATTTGATCTTGGAATACCTCCTGCAGGGTGGAAATGCACATAATGATGTTCTAGAAATGTGTTACCTTTGTCCAACCACCTTGCAAATGGAAATTAAACACAAAATCATAAAATGAATGAATGAGAAGAAAGAACCGGTTATATGCATGCCCAACCCTCCTACTTTCTTTTCATCTACTTCCTCTTGTACTTCTCGTGCATTTTATTTCTTATCTTATTATAATTATCCCAGGTCCAGGTCAAGAGAATTTGGAGGGGCAGATATAGCAAGGCTGTGACCCTGAAAGGCTTGTGCTGGTCCAAGTAATTACCACTGGACATTTATCACAGCACCCCCATCTTGTCCTGTAATTCCTTTCTCCTCAGCATGTGGATGTTTTTAAATACCCCTGTTTCAAAATACTGAACCTCACCGTCTGAAATTCGTGAAGTCATTACCCCACTTTCATTTAAAACATTCACGCACACGCTGGGCTAATTTTCCAACTTGCTTGTCGGCCTGCTAATACTGCTTGATGAGATAATGCTCACAATGTTATTTTAGCGGCTGGTGGACACAATAATGAGAAATCTCACACGAACCTAGTTGAGGGCATTAAAGGAATGGCTCACCCAAAAAAAGAAGTCTGTCATGCTGAAGTCAGTCTGTATGTGTTTATGTACAGTGCTGGCCAAAGCTGTTAGAGCCCTACTGTAATGTGTCAGTAGGAAACATTTCCAAACGTTAATTTTTTTGTAATATTGGAATAATTCAGTGAGATTTTTGTCTAGAATGTCATGAAGAAACAGAGCAAACTGAGACAGACTAAATCCAGAAGACCTGTGACAACTTTTCCAAGATGCTTCAAGAGACCTAACTGCAAAGCTCAGTGCACCTAGAGCAAAAGCTACTTTAAACGCAAAGGACGGTCACATCAAATGTTTATTTAATTAAGTTAATAGAAGTTCACTAATAAAGAAAATCTTTTAATGACATTATATTTGTCATAATTTTAACAGGACTGTGGCTTTGCAGGTTTCTCAAAGCATCTATTTAAGCACTTTTTAATTTATTTTCTTATTTATTGCTCACCTTGTAATTGGTTGTATGATTTACTTTCTTTCAACATTTACACAAAATCTTGCAGAATAATTTTAACTGCTATTGTATACTGAAAGTCAATGAGCTAAAACAACTGAATTTCATTTCATGGATAAAAACTGCTGTTTTATGGAACAAATACCATGGCATAAGGGTGAGTAAATGATCACAGAATTTTAATTTATGATTTTTTTTTAAGGGAGTAAGCTAGCGTTAAGGAAAAGTTCAACAAAAATGAACATTTGGTCATTATTTACTCACCCTCATGTCATTCCAAACCCATGTGCTGTGATATTTGTGCCATAAAATTGGCAGTTCAGTTCCAAAAAGCATCATAAAAGTAGTCTTTATGATTCATAGGCTGTATTCCAAGTCTATGAAGCCGTACAATAGCTTTGTGTGATGAACAGAGCATTATTTGCTGATAATCTTCATCTCTGATGTGGCTCTTCTATAAAATATAGTGCCTATGGCACAGCTTTGATGTCTTGGTATTTGATTATGAGAATCAAGGCCGTTTGATGCTATTCACTTCCAATCTGTGCCATAGGTGCTTGAATTCCAGTCTGTTGCTCAAACAAAGCTACCGTGTGACATTAGAAGACTTGAATGCGGTGTACAAGTTGTATGGGCTACTTTTATGGCATTTGTTTTTTGAAATTTTAAGCCTATGGTTAAAAGCCATGTGTGATTATATCCTTTAAAAATTGATTTTAAATTCAAAGACTGCAACAAGAGAGTGAATAACTAACAGAATTTAAATTTTTGAGTGAAACATCCTTCTACATTCTAATCTAGTTTACCCAGAATGTTATATGGTTCCAGGACTTGAAATATAGCACATGACTCATACAGGCTACTTTTAGGGTACTTTCTGTGCTATTTGGACTATTTCAGCCCCAGTCTGCATTAAGAGTGTGGAGTATTGACAAAAAAATTCTATTTATATTTTCTGATATTTTGTCAATAATAATATGTTTCTGAGCATGTTTATGTTCGGGTGCTATTACTGATTAAGACCAGCCATGGACAGCTGACTATACCAAAGCTTTTTTTTCTTTATGTTCTATGTTTTGGTGAATTCACAGAAGTGACATAAATGACCTTTTTCATTAACCTGCCAGCGTTTTTTAAGTTGCCAGCCACTGCCAGCATTTTTTCACCTTAATTTGATGGTCCACAGAAAAAAAACTAAACATTTTATTCTATTTTTATGCGTTCATGGTTTTATCATTACTGGAATGCAGATAGGTTTAATCAAAATACATAATGGAAAAAAATGCATTTTTATGAATGTAGTGCATTTTTATCAAATTACTGTATTTTCAAGCAAAATACATTTAGATTGGATATTCTTTCACCTGTAAATATTTATATGATTTTTTTTCAATTGCATTCGGGTAAACAGAACAGACAGACACACAAACACAAAGCGATTAATTTCCAAATGAAATTGCGTAGCTCGTCAGTGATCTATGGCTCTGTGTATCAACTACCATGCATTTTATAAACAGCTGATTGAGATTTACCGCTAATTAAAGAACCGGCTTTACTGACGAAATGCGCATGAATTAATCCATGATTAAATCTCCCAGCCCTAATTCAGACCCCCTTAATTTTTCACTGTTATTTTGCAGCCATTTGCTAAAATTATTTGAGTGAATTTTTTTTCCTCATTAATGTACACACAGCACCCCATATTGACAGAAAAACACAAAATTGTTGACATTTTTGCAGATTTATTAAAAAAGAAAAGAGTTAAAGAAGAACCCAAAGATCACTGTGGCTGAGCTCCAGAGATGCAGTCGGGAGATGGGAGAAAGTTGTAGAAAGTCAACCATCACTGCAGCCCTCCACCAGTCTGGGTTTTATGGCAAAGTGGCCCGATGGAAGCCTCTCCTCAATCACATGAAAGCTTGCATGGAGTTTGCTAAAAAAAAAACACCTGAAGGACTCCAAGATGGTGAGAAATAAGATAGAACTTTTTGGCTTTAATTGTAAGTGGTAAGTGTGGAGAAAACCAGGCACTGCTCATCACCTGTCCGATACAGTCCCAACAGTGAAGCGTGGTGGTGGCAGCATCATTCTTTTTGGGGTGTTTTTCAGCTGCAGGGACAGGACGACTAGTTGCAGTCGAGGGAAAGATGAAGGCGGCCAAGTACAGAGATATCCTGGATGAAAACCTTCTCCAGAGTGCTCAGGACCTCAGACTGGGCCGAAGGTTTACCTTCCAACAAGACAGTGACCCTGAGCACACCGCTAAAATAACAAAGGAGTGGCTTCTCAACAACTCTGTGACTGTTTTTGAATGGCCCAGCCAGAGCCATGACCATCTCTGGAGAGACCTAAAAATGGCTGTCCACCAATGTTTTCCATACAACCTGACTGAACTGGAGAGGATCTGCAAGGAGGAATGGCAGAGGATCCACAAATCCAGGTGTGAAAAACTTGTTGCATCCTTCCCAAAAAGACTAATGGCTGTATTAGATCAAAAGGGTGCTTCTACTAAATACTGAGCAAAGGGTCTGAATACTTAGGACCATGTGATACAGTATTTCACTTTTTCTTTTTTGATAAATCTGCAAAAATGTCAACAATTCTGAGTTTTTCTGTCAATATGGGGTGCTGTGAGTACATTAATGAGAGAAAAAAAAAAGAAAAAAAAACTGATTGATTGATTTTAGCAAATGGCTGTAACAGAAGTAAAAAAAAAAATGAAAGGGGTCTGAATACTTACTGTACCCACTGTATATGCATAAGGTTATTAAGCATATTAAGACACTGTAGGCTGTTATCAATCAAATGCAACAACATCCATTTTGCATTCCTCAATCTTTCATTCAACTGATTTCTTCAATGCTGATTCATTAAGGAATTATTTTTTTATGAATGGATCACTGAATAGCTGATAAATTCAAAAACACTGATCTTTGTCTAACAAGAGTTATTTGTGACTTAGAACTATTTGTATTGACAATATTATTTCTAACATGCAACCCACAACATAAAGTTCTTGTTTATTGAACTGCTTATTGCAGGTGTGCTGATACTTTGGAAAACAGCATGCTAACTCGTGAGATATTGCTATCTCAAATAGAAATAGATTAGACAAAGGCTCGCATAGCGGCATTTTTGGAGAATTTTAACTGTAAATTTTAAGAGTGACATACCTGATCATGTCATCATTAAATCCACAATTACAAAATTATCATGGGCAATACATATTGCATGCCAAAAGTCTACATCCCCTCTTGTTGGAACATGAGTATAGAGGGTTGAGTAGACAGTGCAATGATTAACTGTAAATGCCAAAGCTGGTGACGTGGTTGCCGTTTTACACCCCCGGCGGTGCTTCACTCTCACTTAGTCTGCTTTTAACACTTGCTTGTTCCACCGCTGTTCCTTTAGCGCTGGGAGTACAGAGAAGCTGTAGGAGTTCTTCTTGGTTGTTTCCTGTTCAGCGCTCTTGTGCAACACAATTATTCCAACTACTCTGACTACTCGAATGGTTCCTGGATGTGAAAATTGGCCATAATCGTAAAGATAATGAATGATTATAACGCAGTTGCTCGATTGCTCAATTGGTGTCCTGTCCTTCGTTAAATGCTGCAGAGCAAACTCATATGTCACACTCAATCGGACAGCTGTTTCACCTCTTCTGCAATGCGTGGTTCCCCCAGTTCGGCTTCATGAACGTCACGTCATTAATCAATTGCGCTCAAGCAGAGCAGCTCATTAAATGCCTCAAAACTAAACACTGACACCCAGCTGCCTATCAGCATCCCGACAGCCTGTCTTTCCACGCATACACTTACAATCTCACGTGGGCAGCCTGTCCGTGTTTATTATGTCTGGCTTGGATGTCCCTTTGGGAAACCCACATCAATCATCCTCACCACTTGTTCACTGGAAACAGCCCTCTCTGCAGGCAATACTGAACCTGGGTATGATATTTTTTGTTATAGGTATTTCATCATGCCATATGACCTAATGAACACATCTTCCCATCCAAGTCTGAGTAGCTGCCAACATCACAACATCGACTCCAAACTTTAGTGATGGTACTGTGCGTTTCAAGGTCTTTCAAAGTCTTGACACCTCCTACACGCCAGATACCAGGACATAGAATGCAATGGCAACAAACACACAGTCTAAATCATATGACTGAAATTATAATCTAAATATAAGGGAGAAAATTACCATGTTTCCATGCATATTATTTCCAGTTGCCAGTATATAGTATATATTTGGTTTAGAATTGGAATATTCATAAGCACATGGTAATCAGCATATTTCAAATACATTATATTTATTTATTTGCATTGCATTACATTAAAAAGTTCTAAATATTCTTTTACCCATATTTACTACTGTATTTACTCCAGACCAGCTCTCAGTCTTCAGTGCTTTTTGACAAAGAAAGGTTGTTGTTTTGGCTTCTTTTGGAACTATTTTTATTCTCATTATACAGGCATATGCCAGCTGTCTTGTTTAGATTTTGAGTATATTTAAGATTATGTCTATACATATGGCATGTTTATCCGTGTGCATTCACGTAATTTGTGTTCGTGTTTGTGTGTGTTTGTTCCCTGGCAATCAAAAACATGACCTTGGTTTTGCTTGCACTGAGATGTACTCCAGAATCACAAGCACTGTATCAAGCAAGGTAGTCAGAACACTGTAGTCAGAATAGTAGCTTAATTGGTATTCAGATTGAAATGTTTGCAAGATAAATATTTGTGCATTATCAGACCAAATCAAAGTAATATCAAAATTTTGTTGTGCATGTAAAAGAAGAGATAAAGAAGAGAACTTCAAAGCTTCAATTATCCTTATATCCTATATTTTAAGTAACCTTGATACAGTATGCTAGGTTTGTGTGTGTGAAGGACTTGATACTTGATAGCACTTACAGAAACTTGTCTGTTAGCTCTCATCCTCAGCCACTAACAGTCACCCCATCAACTTTGGACTGCCTTTCCCTATCATGCACCATGCACTCTCACCTGTTTCAGATTTGCAATCACACAGCTGCTCGCATTTAGCCACACCCTCATTTACAGTACAACAGCATTTAAGCCAGACTCACACAGCAACATTCGCGAAGTCGTGATTAGCCTAGGTCATAATTTCTGAGCATTCTATGTTTAGCTATCTTGTTACCGACCTTGGACTGTTTATCTCTTTTGTGATTGTTTGCTGCCTACGCTGACCTTTGCTCTGGGGATGTGCATCTGCATAACTGAGGCCGATGCGATACGCATCTCGATGCATAGCCAGCGATACAAAACATGAAAGATACATGAAGCAGCTAGCGATGCAATGCGATACGATACACCCCTGTTACGATGCAGTGCGATTCGATTTCGATTTGATTCAACACGATTCGATGAAGTATGATGCAATGAAACAAATACGCAGGCATAAAGGTATTGGGAGCCCTCGTTCTCTGTAACGCTGTAAGGCTGAATGTCTTTACAGATAGAAAAAAGGCAATGCGTCGGTTATTGTCTTGGAACTATGTGTTTATTGTGTAAATTATTATATAGACAGTCGCATAACAAAGTATGCTGGAAATGACATAAATCAAAGCACACAGTTTTCAGAAAAACAATGGAAAATAGGACAGGAATAAGAATGCTCTTAGGCCCAATCCCAATTCTATTTTCTACCCCTTTGCCTAACCCCTCACACCCTTGCCCCTTGAAATAAAGTGGCAAGGGGAAGGGCTGAAATATTTTCCCTTAAGAAATGGGACACCACTACTACACTGTTATACGTCATCATCCATTGTCACTAGCTTCTAACGTTACGTCAGAGGA
>JAUMHQ010000001.1:365064-379359 GCA_032361165.1 Enteromius paludinosus | reverse complement strand
TTTCCCTGTGTCCTTCCCTCGCATCCTGAAGAGGTGGAGCTAAGACACGAGGAAAGGAAGCGAGGAAAGGAAACGAGAATGCACAAATAAGAAATGAGAAGCACCCATAGGTTTTGGAGTATGGTGAAGAAAATGAATGGGATAAGGAGAGATTATGGATATCCAACGTTAATTAGTAATGGGAAGATGGCTATTCTAGAGGAAGAAAAAGCTGTAATGATTGTAGAAGCATTTGTCAAAATTCACAGCTCAAACAACATTAGTGAAGAAGGAAAAAGAGGGCGAGAGGATACTTCACGGAAATACAAAGATTTTAAAGAAGATTGTGTGGGTGTGGAGGTAGTGTTAAATATACCATACTTCTGATGAATAAAATAATGCGCTAAGGAGTACAAAAACATCTGCACCAGGAAAAGACCAGGTATGTTATATAATGTTATCAAACTTAAGTAGTGTAGCTAGAAATATACTTCTGGAACTATATAACAGAGTATGGGATGTTACCAAGGAAATGGAAAAAGGCAATAATAGTACCAATGTGAAAAGCTGGGAAGGAAGGTCATTCTCCAAGTGACTATAGACCAATTGCATTAACGTCTCATGCAAGGTGATGGAGAAAATGATCAACAAAAGGCTAACATATTTTATGGAAACAAAAGGTTTTATAGTAAATTATCAAAGTGGTTTCAGGAGAAGTAGAAATACTATGGATCCGGCAGTATGTTTAGAATATGAGATAAGGAAAGCACAGGTTAATTGAGAAAAGCTAGTGGTGTTTTTTTTTTTAGATATAGAGGCTTATGATTTGATGTGGAGGGAGGGTTTGATTATTAAATTGAGAGGAATAGGAATAAATGGGAAAATGTTGAGATGGATTAAAGATTTTTTATTTTTATTATTTGACTTTATGATTAATGATGTATTCTTAGATATTGAGGAAAGAATAGTCCTTTCCTTGTTTGCAGATGATGGCGCTATCTGGAAACGTGGAAAGAATGAGGATTTTATTGTGAGGAAAATGCAAGATGCATTACCAAAAGTGGAAAAATGGTCTTATCGGTGGTGGTTTAGGTTTTCTGTGCAGTTATTTTCTCTAAACGGATGAGTAAAAAGGAGATTGAATTAAAACTAAATGGACAAAATATAGAAAGAGTTCCGTGTTTTAAATTTTTAGGTGTATGGTTTGATGAGAAACTTTCTTTTAGGGTGCATGTTGAAAAAATTAGTGATAAATGCTAAAAAAGTGCAAAACTTAATGAGGTTTTTGGTGAATAGGGATTGGGGGGCTGAAATGATGGCATTGAGAAGAATATATACAGGATTGATAAGATCGACACTTGATTATGGGTGTATAGTTTTTCAATCTGCTACTACCAACTTACTTAAAGAATTGGACAAAATTCAGTATAAGGCATTGAGGTTAATAACGGGAGCAATTAGATCTACACCTACTGCAGCTCTTCAGGTTGAGACAGGGGAAATACCATTAGAACTCAGGAGAATGCAACTATCTCTAAGTTATTGGGTCAATATACAAGGACATGATATAAATCATCCAGTAAAAGAGGTATTAAAACCAAGTTGGGAAAAAGAAAAAAAATCAGATAACAGAAGTTTTGGGTGTGTTATACCTAAATTGGTGGAAAGAATGAGTATAAGTGAAATGCCAATCAGTGCAACAGTGCCATGGTCAGTAATCCCCCAATGGTTGTTACCACAGCCCAATGTGGATATGGCTTTGTTAGAGAAGAGGGATAAAGAACAGAGAAATATGTATAATGCCCAAATGGTACAGAAGTATAGAGAAAATAAATATTTTAGTCATGTCACCATTTATACGGATGCATCAAAAGATATTGATAACAGAGTAGGGGTGGCATATACAATAATGGATTTTAATGATAATGAAAAGAATCTCTGACAACCTATCAGTATACATTGGTGAGATGATAGCAATTTTATTGGCAATACAGTGGATTGAGGAGAATAGGCCATTGAGGGCACTTATATTTTCTGACTCAAGCTCATTGTTAATGGCACTGGAGAGTGGTCATTCTGAAAGCAGAGCAGATATTTTGACTGAGATCCTTCAAACACTATATAGAATTCAGATGATGGGCTTAGAAGTATCGCTTTGTTGAGTACCAGCTCATATAGGTAATAGATTTTAAAGTAAATTTTAGTAAAAAAGAGATGAAGGTTTAAATTAAACAATTTGTAAGGGATAGTTGGCTGAAGCAGTGGGATGAGGAAAAAACGGGAAGATGGTTTTATAAGATCCAAAGAAATGTGGGTAATGGAAGGATAACAAGGAGAAGTAGAAAGGATGAATCCATACTATCAAGACTTAGGTTTGGGCATACAGCATTTAATGGAAATGTAGATAAAATGAAACAACATCAAACAGGGAAATGTGATCACTGTGATCAAGAAGAAACAGTGAATCATATTTGAATGGAATGTTTGAGGTGTAGTAATGAAAGGAGAGTATTGGAAGTTAAATAAAAAAAATTTGGGATGAATTTCAAAGTGATAGATATTTTAATAAGGAATTCTTATGATGATTGTATAAAATTTCTGGTTTTATTTATTAATATGACTTAATTAGTCAATAGGATATAGATTTTAGAACAAGCTTGTGTACTTTGCCCACACTCCTAACCAGTAGATGGCAGTAATGCATCTTAAAGTTTGTATGCCAACCACCAATAAAACCTAAAGAAAAATAAGCAGCTGCACTGGGCTCTCTGTCGTTCTTGTTTGTGGTGCTGTTTTATACAAACTGTTACAAATGTTTTTTTTCTGTTAATGTAAACATTCAGTGTTTGAATTAGGTCAGTTCTCATCACAGTCGTGAATAAGTTTTGAAGCAAGCAGGAATATTTGAAGAAGTGTCAGCTGAACTGAGATCTGCTGTTGTGAAGAAAATGTTTGCTAAAGAAGAGAGAGAGGAGGTCACGAGTGAACCAGAAACCAGGAGAATAAAACAAGAGGAGCAGGAGACATATATAATAAAACAAGAGGAACCAGAGACATGGATAATAAAACAAGAGGAACCAGAGACATGGATAATAAAACAAGAGGAACAAGAAGGTTGGGCTTTATTCTTCACTTGTCTTTAATGATTGTTTGTGGACTGATTGTGTTGTACAATTATTAGGCTTAGAAAGCTTAAACCTTTTGTGGTCTGAGGGGAGATTACACTGTTATCAGCACAAATTGTGTTACAATAATACACGATCAGCATGTATGTAGCCAACATATTTGTGTTTTTGAGAAAACAACGAGGTTTATACATGATTAGTGAGAAAGAACATATAAAAGATGTATACTTATTATTACGTACTTTATTCATTTATTTTATTTGTTTTTTTTAGTCACTGAAATAGGGCTGAAAAACACATACAGAACATTTGATCACAATACTGGGTGTATATACGTTCTGCTACAAAATTGGGCTCTTTATCTATTTAATTAGCCTAATCGATTAATCTAAATATTTTAATAAACATTTTATGTAAAAAAAAAAAGTTGTATGCATTTTACTTTTTATATTAGCATATTTTAATTTAAAATATTTAAAATATTTTTATTTGCAAAAGTTATGCTAACAATAAAAATACATGAATGACTTTAAAACAGCAACATCTACTGATGTACACCACTCTCAAAAAAATAAATTGTTGGATGAACATAACATAAATTGATGCATCTCATTGGATCAAGTAAACTTGGACTGCTTTCAATGTGTTATATAAACACAATATACATTTATACATAGGTTCAACATTAATGTAACTTCTTGGCAACTAATTTAGTCAAATGTTTATTTTGTCTTAGGCCCAATCCCAATTCTATTTTCTACCCCTTTGCCTACCCCTCGCCCCTTCCCCTTGCCCCTTGAAATAAAGTGGAAAGGGGAAGGGTGAAATGTTTTCCCCTAAGAAATGGGACACCACTACGAAACTGTTAAACGTCATCATCCATTGTCACTAGCTCCTAACATTATGTCAGAGGACATGCACCGATGTAAGCACCGTTCATTTACATGTACACAAACGGCCGTAAGCGGAACAAAACAATTCGTTACCGGGTATATGACATACAAATATATGTCCTAATATTGTGCAAACGGTGCTATCCGCTAGCTAACTTTAGCAATGTTTTTTGCAAACGCTCTTTACAGAACTTTACAGTAAACACAAACACAAGACCGATGGTAATATACATAAAGTGAAAATTCGTCATAAAAATCCATATTAAAGGCAAAAATGACTTAGATTTATAGGTCTGCTTGCTCGAGTGAGCCGCCATGTTGGAAATTTCTCATAGCCCTTCGTTTGAAGTGAGGTCCCGAAAAATCATCCTTTCGAGGGCTATCTAGCCCTTCCCCTTACCCCTACCCCTCGAACCAAAAGAGAATTGACACACCCCTACACGCGCCAAACGGAGGGGTAGGGGAAAGTGTAGGGGTAAGGGGGAAAAATTGGGATTGGGCCTTAGTCTACTCAAATTTATTCTAATTCACTCAACATTATTAAAACACTTAAATTAAAAAAATTGCAGGTTGCAACATCAACTACTTAATATCTTCTTCATGTATGGTTTTATTAGTTTAATAGATATGTATCTTGTGGTTTCAATTAGATTTGTTTTAGATGACAGCACTAAGCAACAAGACATTACCAAAAGATCAATAATTACAAAACAAAAAGCAAAGAAAACATGCAGTTTTTCATTAGTGGTCCTTTAATATGCACCAAAACTGCTTTCTTCACATTAAGTCTCCTTTCCATTTCAGTGTTTGTAACAGTGTATGATTACACCATTGTGTGTAACACATTTCTTTGTAGCTTTTTTCAGTAGTTTTGGTTCCTTTTAACACCACAGTTTGCTCTGGTCCAGACCAGCTGAAACAAACCAAACATGCAGTCTGTAAGTTGTTGTTTTTTTTTGCCCCAAAAAAAGAGCCTGCAAAAAGTTGCAGGAAGAGAGAAATTGAGGAAATGAGTTCAAGTAATTTTGTAAACTTTAAATCACAAGTTAACAACAATATGTGCATAGGCCATTAATCACTTACTTGGGTTGGATTGGTGTTACCAGGCTATTTTAGGTCATAATTGACTTCCATAGTATTTTTATACTACTTGAGGGTGAGTAAATGATGATGAATTTTTTTTTTTTTTTGGATGAACTATTCCTTTATAAGGTCATAAGAGGGCAGATTTATGATGTTATTGTTGTTGTCCTCTTTGTGAAATTAAGCTCCCGTAGGTTTCAGTGTTCCTTTCGAATCTTAAATGATCTGATTCTCTCTGTTACTGTTACACCAGGGTTCACCTTTATGTTTATTTTCCACTTTTTCAGAGCTGATTGAAGAAGAAGAGAAGAATGAAGAATCAAGTGAAGTTGTGGAGAAAAATCATGTCAAAACTGGAGAAAAACCTTTGACTTGCTCTCAGACTAAACTGGAAGACTTAAAGAAAACAAGAGCCAGTAAATCAAGAGACCTGGAAATACATAAGAGAATACAAACTGAAGTGAAACCATGTAACTGTTCACACTGTGAAAATAAATTCAGTTATTTATCATATCTGAAAATTCATGAGATGATCCACACTGGAGAAAAACCATATAAGTGTTCACACTGTGAAAAGAAATTCAGTTATTTATCATATCTGAAAATTCATGAGAGGATTCACACTGGAGAAAAACCATTTAAATGTTCACACTGTGACAAGATATTCAATTATTTGTCAGATCTGAAAAAACATGCGAGGATTCACACTGGAGAAAAAACATTGAAGTGTTCATACTGTGACAAGATATTCAATTTTTCATCAGATCTGAAAAAACATAAGAGGATTCACACTGGAGAAAAAACATATAAGTGTTCACACTGTGACAAGGGATTCAAAAGATCAGCAGACCTAAAAAAACATGAGAGAGTTCACACTGGAGAAAAACCATATAAGTGTTCTCACTGTGAAAAGAAGTTCAGTCAGTCATCTCATCTGAAAACACATGAGAGGATTCACACTGGAGAAAAACCATACAAGTGTTCACACTGTGACAAGATATGCAATACATCAGCAGACCTGAAAACACATGAAAGGATCCACACTGGAGAAAAACCATACAAGTGTTCAAACAGTGGAAAGAAATTCAGTCGATTTTCACATTTGAAAAAGCATGCAGGGATTCACACTTGAGAATAATCTTATCACTGCACTGGACAAGGGAAAGCATAATCTAAGGGTACGTCTACACTAATCCGGATAAATTTGAAAATGGCGTTTTTGTCTAAAAACGCTCAGCGTCCACACTATAATTTTCAATCATTTCTGAAGAGTTGATCATCTACGCTGAAATGACTGAAAACGCTTACGTTCCTGTATTGCACATGCATGGAACGTAAGACGATTCGATCCGCATCAGTTCCATCTGCCGTTTATTTACTTACATTAGGTCTTCATTGAAGAAAAGCTATCTGGAGCATTTACACACTGATATTAATCTTTAATAGGGCTGTCAAAATTGAGAGCAAACAAAACAACTGCTGTACAATGCCGTCAGTTGAACTGGTCACATGACTGCATCATATGACTAAAATGCGTCCTTGTTTTCGAAAGCCTTCGTCTTCACAGTCCACACTGAGACGCGAAAATGGCGTTTTCAAATTCATCCACTTTGGAGAGTGTTTTCAGAAAGCTCCATTTTCCTTGACAAAAACGCCTTCTCAGTGTGGACAGAAAGCCAAAACGGAGAGAAGAAGATGCGTTTTCAAACGAAAACGTATTATTGTGGACATGGCCTAACATACAAAAGAAACAATCGCAGTAAGGCCTTGTACAAACAGAGACGCTTTTAGCTGTATATGTAAATGTTTTCATCGTATTGATGTTTCGTCAAGACAAATCTGGCATTTTGGCAGCCTGAATAGGCTATTTCTCAGAGTGGATTAATCGGAAAACTATCCCTTTGTATTTGTAATCACCCATGTCTCAACCCTAGTTAGACGCTACTACATCCTGTAACATCATCTAAAGTTTCTACAGTGAATATAGTTTATCTTTGAAACCAGATTTTATTGTGAGGTTCATATCAAATTAAAGAAGTTCTCTAAAGAACAAGCCAAAGTTTTATGCCTGTATGCCATTTTGCTTCACGATATACTAGGGGTGTAACGATAGGTGTATTAGTTTTGAACCATTTGGTACCAGGCTTTCGGTTCGGTACGCATTAAAAACCGAACGATAAAAAAAAAAGAGGATGAAGTGTGTAAAATACAATGTTTTCAGTGCTACGCTCAACAAGGCAGTGCAAACGAAGGGACAGTCTTCCCCTTCCACCCCCAAAGAGACGAGAACTAGAAAGTGTTTTTTTTTAAAGTAATTTACATGAAATAATGGCATTGCGTGATCAAAAGGAGATTGTTTTTTCTGTACTTAAGTAAGCAACTGTTTCTTGCCTTTCTGCAGAGATTTACCTTCATGACTCTAGTTCTTGTGTACGACTATGATGAACAAAGACTACAAGACTTTACTGTGTTCCACTGGATGACATCATAAGTAATAGAATGTTCAGGTTTAAATTAACACAGCTGCAGCTCATGTGTCCATTTTACATCATTAGAATGAAACACAGTCTACTGTTGTACAATCCTACCAAAGATCTCCAAAATAGTACAAAGAACACGGATATAGTCCAAAACAAACATTAAATGATCATCAAAAGAACCAAGCATGACTGGAACCATAAAGAACCAATATCAGAAAAACATTGATTGTACTGTGTATTAAAATGAAATGAACTATGTTTTTATATAAAAATAAAAATGTGAATAATTTAACACACCTTGTCACATGAAACACATTTTCCATGGTAAAGACTCAAACAGCGGCATGAAGATAAAGAGAGTCAAGCATGGGAAGAAACATGTTAGACCAGTATCAAGTACATTGATTTTATACCTGTTGCAAAAAAACGGCATATGCTGGTTAGGTATGATTTTAAGCTGGGATACTGGTTTAAGCTGACTGGTCCTTAGCTGGTCATGTGTTGGTCCTAAAGTGGTCCAACCAGCTTATGACCAGCAGACAATTAGAAAAGGACCAGCTTAAACTAGTTCACACCAGAAACCAAATTTAAAAAGATACCTAACCATTTTTATTTTTATATTTAATGTATTATATATTAAATGGTTTTTGAAGGATTATCTTTGTGTGTGTGTGTTATCATTGTTTATCCTTTTAGATGTTTCATTCAAAAAAATCATTTCTATTCCTATCAATTCTAACCTATCATTGAAGTAAAGCAATTGAAAATGGGGAGAAAAACATATGATGAAATAAATGTTCCCTTTCGACATTTCACTCGTACTGCGTCTGCTAAGACGCTTATGGGGAAAACTTCTTTTTTTCCCTTTACTGAAGTTTATTCTAAAACGCAGTTTTATTAAAACTGCACGGCCATTGGCCGCTGCAGATGTTCTTGTTTAACCAACAGGCGAAGCGCCGCCTACAGTGAGCCAATGGCTGCCGGTCATGCATATTTGCATGAGGTGGGCGTATCCCTCGCTATATAAGCGCCGGATCGCCCAGCCCACTTCAGATTATTCTCCTTCAGCAATGGAATTCTTTGCTGTCCCTGCTGGAAGCCTTCAACGCCTTTTTTTTTTCTAAAAAAGCAAATTTCTACAATGCCTCGTCGGCGCTGCTCCACCTGTGCTAGGCCGATGCCTTCTTCCGACGAGCACAGCGAGTGCATCAACTGCCTGGGAATAGACCACGCAGAAGCTGCCCTCGCCGGACCAGGCTGCAACATTTGTGAGTCATTCACAATGGCCTCTCTTCACGCCAGGACCTTTTCAGGACGAGAGACTAGCCCTCGCGCTCCTCCTGCTCACAAGAGACAGTTGGGTAACATCATGCCGGCGCAGCCCCCGCATGCTTCACCGCCTCAGCGAGAAGAGCTTTCTCCCGTCCTCTACCTCTCCGAGGAAGCCTCTGCCTCTGCGAGTGACTTGGTTTCCTTCGGAGTAACGGACGATGAGCTGCTGGAAGAAGTCTCCATGGCAGCTTCGGAACCAGATGAGCTGTCGGGCTTTGACGACCCCGCCCCATCTGCTCCATCAGAAGCCAGCTCGTCAAGGCCTGACTCGGACGCCGAAAGATTCCATGTCCTGTCAAAGGCAGTCTCCGAGCTGGGGCTGGATTGGACCCCTCTGGAAGAGCCATCTAAAAGCCGGCCTGATGAGTGGTACCTGCCGGGGCGCTCTCAGGTCCCTCGTCAGCGTGCCACTCCTTTCTTCCTGGAGTTCCACGACGAACTCACCAAGTCGACAAGCCATGCGACACTTCCTCCCCAAGAGGGCTGCTTCTGCCTCTGCTAGCCGCTCAAAGCCGCCAGCACAGCAGCCGAGACAGCAGCCTGAGCGGAGCGCTTAGCGTCAGCTGCAGCAGAGACAGGAGCCGCAGAGACACTGCTCCAGATCTGCCACACAGCGTTTTCCTTTCCCCAGAAGACAGGGACCCCGGCCCAAAGCTGCGCTGGATCCCGAGCTGTTTTAGAATAGGCTTCAGTAAAGGGAAAAAAGGAGTTTTCCCCATAAGCGTCTTAGCAGACGCAGTGCTCGTTCCCTGTCTCAGGGAACAGTGGTTACGGAAGTAACTTATAAGTTTTTTCTCCAGTAATCTCTAAAGAGTATAGAGAACGTCTGATAAGAGAAAAGAGACCACTTCAGAATACCAGCTCTGTGAAGGTGCTTCTCCTCTTAAGTTCAGCTCACTCATTTGGGTTCAGCTCACATCACTGCCGGGTTCAGGTCAGAGAACTGGGACAGTCATGGCACAGCCTATCTGGCTGTGGTCCTTGAAGTGTCTTTGGTCACTCAAACTCTACTCCTTGCAGTGTATTAGAATGATAGAGACACACGTAACATTTCATGTTGATTGAAAATTTTTTATTATTTCCCTGATGGTGGAAATGGTCATTTTTACTGCTCTAGCTCTAACTCTAGCCACTTCTTTAATTGGTGAAGCTTAGTTATCTTTTGCTGCATATCATACATATATAATTAGTTTTTTTCTCATTGTGTTGATATTTAAGGGAATTTTGGCTTTGTTTTACCTCCTATATACATTTCTGTGAAACAAGAAACCATGGCTGGATAATTTCATGTCCTGAATTCTCAGAATTGTGAATATGAATGTAAATATACTTCAGAGATATTTTACTCATAAAAAAAAAATGTCATCACAAGAATTTCTCCCTATTTTCAATTATTTTGCTTCAATGATAGGTTGGAATTGTGTGAATGTTTTGAATGAAAGATTAAAAGGATAAACAATGCAGATTTATTTTCACAGCCACCTGTGAAGGGCACAGTATATGCATCACATTAAAACATTCAGATTGAACCACTGGTGGAGAAAGAGTATTCTGATGACGTTTTTCATATTTTACTGGATCCTTGACAGTGTTCATTCTGAAAAAAACCCCCAGAGCTTTCAAGGTTTGGAACGACATGAAGGTAAGTAATTAATGACAAAATGTAAATTTTGGGGTGGAGTATTGCTTTAACCTCATGTACTGTTTGAAAACAGGTAGCTTGTCATGGTCCGGGTCAATTGACCCATACTGGATTCATTGTAATTCCACAAAAAGTACAACACACACACACACACTCACAAAACATACAATCAAGTACAAACAATAAACTTTCAATATCAGTACCTTTTGTTACGTTCACTTAGTTTTTTGTTGTCATTTCCCATGTGCTCTGTGTTTTCCTCTTGTGACCTAGTTTTGTTAATTATGTATTCCTTTCAGGTGTGTCCCGCTCGATTACGTTGATTGTCTACCCTACTTAAGTTGCTCCCAGTGTCTCAGTGTTCGTCGGTCATTATCGTTGCATATGTGGATGAATTGTATGTTTGAAACCTCTCTGCGTTTGCCTTTATCATTAAAAGGACTTATTTTGGAATATCACGTCTCCTGCGCTTTCCTTCATCTGCCAAAGACGTAACACCTTTCACACATTTCAAAGAATGATTTATTAAAAAAATTAAGCACTATTTTTGACTGTTTGTGATTGCACTTTTTTATGATCATATATTGGTCTAAATTTAAGTAATCTTAGCAAATTACACTCAAGTGACTCAAGATTGACTCAAATTGTCATATTTGGTGACTCTTTTTTAAAGAAATGAGCAATAGATAAATTTGTCATTGTTCAAAATAAATTGCTCTAAAGAGGTTTTGAAGCTTAAAAGACCTTTATTAACAAGTAAACAAAATGCAGAGTTACAGTTTGCCAAAGGTAACTGTTTCACACCTATACATGCACAGAAAAATAAGCAGCGTCAACATAACACTTAAATTTAAGTGAGTTAATTTGAACATTTCTTTGGAGCACATATGGTCCCAATCTATTGAGAGTAAAAATAACACTGACCGTATAGTGAAGAACTTATATGGTAAATAAAGCACCATAAAGTGTTAAAAAACAACACAGAGAGAGTAATTATTTACACTTGTTATTGTACTATAAGTTTAACACTATGGGTGTTATGACCAGCTGGATGTGTCAGTCCAGATTGGATGGCACTCCTGCCTTCTATTTACTGTGTCTGTGTTTTTCCGTTTCATGTATCACCTGTGCACTCTTGTCTCCGCCCACCTTGTATGTTGCCTTGGTGTTTGATTCATGTCTCCACCCATCTGGTCAGTGGTTATGGTGTTTCATTGTTGGCTCCACCCATTGACCTAGTTTGATGTGTTTGTGTGTCTTCACGGTTCATTACATCGTCAACCTGGTTCCTGTAATTCGTTCATGTCTTTGTTCCTAGTTTGTTTTGTCAGTTGGATTTATTCGTTGCCAATCTTTGCCTGTTACCGGATCTACGTCTTCGTCTCATCCCATGGACTGTGTTTGCCGGTATTTGACTATTGCTCTGTTTATCGTTTACTCTACTGTCTATGCCTCCTATGATCCTGTTTTGCACTTGAACCCGAACGCTTCACGTCCCTCCTTGTAACAATGGGGCACGTAACACTTCTGGTGTTATTTTTTTACTTCGATTACTCTGTTTAGTGTTATTCGTAGTGTTTTTATTTGGTGCAAAATATATGTAAAAAAATACATTCAAATATAAAAAAACCATTCTTTACACAGATGTAAACATTTAAATGTTTATTTACAAAATGGTCAAAGTGGCTAAAACATGTACAGTTCCACATGTCATAAAATTACGTATAAAATGATAAAATATAAAAACCTAAATTTTGAAATAAAACCTCCATTGACAGCTAAGTGTTAACAAGACTGCAGTAAGGTACAACAAACCAAAAGAAATTATCAGACCCATAAGACATTTGCATATCAAAAGGTTTGTAATAAATTAGTTCAGTGACATTGGACACTTTCAAGGATTCACAGTGTCTTGGTTCTATTCTGTAGGCATAACAATGATCATCAAAGCAAACAGTTTGGAGAGGTGATGCAACCAATACCACAAATTCATTTCTAACAAAAATATCTTTGATTTTATAAAACACTTTCAAATCAATGTCTACTTCACCACAAATAATTAAACCTGAACGGTATTCAGTTCCATTATGCTTCACCCATTTAACTGAGAGAACATCTGTTTGAGGAGGAATATTCAACTTGGATGCAATTTGTACATTTTCACTTAAGTCACAGAGAGAAAGTCTTTCCTGGTCCAAGTACTATTCTGTCATGATTGAAGGTTTCCCATGTATATGCCATGGTATTCTGGTGTTTTTTGCAAGACTCATGCTTAGGCAGGAGGTTTCTGTCTGGAAACAAGCACTTGAAAAGCCTGTGATGCTCAGCAATTAAGTGTTTCAAATACACAGTAAGGCCCTCAGTTAAAACAGGAGAAAATACAATGTTTACAATTTGTAGTAAGAGTAATAGTAGCTTCCAGTGTTCATCGTTTTGGTTGGTAATGTCACCAAAAATGAGTGGCACATTACGGAGTAGACACCAACATTGTGTTGCGTTTATGCCCAAATCATTGCTCTCATAAGCATGTTTTACAGCAGGAGGCCAATTTCTCCTCTCCATGTACCCATAATTAAATGAATGCAATCTTCCATCAAACTCTTTCGCTGTCAAAAAATTAGCTTGTACATAAGGCAAAACAAGTTTTAATTCGAACTGTGCAATGCCTTCTAGAACATCATGCATTACATCTACAGAAAAATTGTCTGATGTATTGAAGTATTGCAGAGAGTTTAGCAAACATGTGCGCTTTACACCATAAACATGAGGTAGTGTTGGGTTTGCTTGTATAGCTTCACAGTGTCGCAAGTGTGTCTCTTTAGTGCGAAAAAGAACATTTGGTAACACTTCAGAATAGGGGGTCAGAATAATGCATTAGTTAAGCATTAAGGGTTAATTTGTTCACAATTAAGCATTAGTTAAGCAAAAACACACTACTAATTAATGATTAAAATGTTAAGTTAAGTGAACAAATTAACCATTAATTAATGCTTAACTAATGCATTATTCTGACCCCCTATTCTGAAGTGTTACCGAACATTTGACTTATCTACACAGTTTGATAATCTTCCCTTTCAGTAAGGCAAAACCTACAGCTAATTCGAGCTCGAAAAGATTCAACAAATCCAAAAAGGCAGTGCAAACCAAGATTATCTCCAGTTATTTGGACAATACTGCCACACACAAAACCAGAGGGTCCTTCTTTTCCTGTGGACTCAAGAACTTTTATGTCATTGACAATAGATTCTAAAATTAAATCAAATCCATATGTTTTTATGTCTTTTGAATGCACATTATTTTTGTCTTGGGAATGCAATTTTTATGTCCAACTTCATCTTCAGCTCTTCTCTTTCTTGTAAGGCTGTCATCACTTAGAAGAATGGTGTCATCAGATTCATTGCTTGAAATGTTTCACTATCCAATATTAGTACATCCTTTATCAGCATTAATCAGGTCCCTCTATTATTTTTACAAGTTTATTTAGGAATATCAAATAAAACCAAATGTATGTTTACTTTTATATTATTATTAAAATCCCCTTTTTATAAATTTCATAAAATTACATAATCTATGTTTCACTATCCAGTATTAGTACATCCGTTTATCAGCATTAACCAGGGGCCCGTACCATGATGGTGGCTAAACAAACTCAGAGTTACAGGATTAGTTTTGGGTTGACAAATACAAACCAATGCAATCAGGCATTATTTGTACCATGATGAAGCTCATCAACTTTCTTTGTTAACCCAGGCTTGATCCTG
>JAUMHQ010000001.1:300954-322031 GCA_032361165.1 Enteromius paludinosus | reverse complement strand
TTGTACTTACACATACCATTCTGAGGGTTGTTACATGTGTGTAGTTACAGAAATATTACAGCTGTAGATACTATGTAGTAACACTGTGGTTACATACTACATACACATCTAGTTACTATGTTACACAGGTATTAGGGACACTTAATATAAAGTGGGACCCAAAAAGGGTTATTGCTTTTTATTGGAAAAAGTAGACTAATATGCTCTCAGAATTGCGGGTTTATATCTCACAATTCTGACTTTATAATCTGCAGTACTTTTTTGCATCAGTACTTTCTTTAATTAGTTCTATTTAAGCATCACCAAAAAGACAATAAAATTTGAACTCAGCTTCAATTCAATTTAGCTTTTTAAACCTCATCTGTCATTTTTCACAACGTGATGTGAGTCATGTGAAAGGGACTTCAGTCACCTAACCATTGACACTTGACCCTCATTTGACCTTTTCAACCCCTGACCTTGACCTAACAACTCCCCCACTGGATCTCTAAAGAAAACCAATGTGTTAAAATGAATGGTTTATTCATATTTCCTTATGGCCATGTACCCGCGTATTGCTCTAAAGCTTAAACCCTGCTTGAACCCTCACGTTCATGGTCTTTCTTTGGGGCCAGAGAGAATCTTTGTTCTCTTTTATCTTTGAGAATTTTTCTGATCCTTCCTTTCATCACTCTGTTAATGTATGTAATCATGAGCACAACATCAACCGTCACTCCCACTGTCCTCCACCAGAGCTCAACCCAGACGTGTGCCTTAGCGACACAACCAAATCTCTCTACCATTAACCCATCCCTTAGATCACAACCTGGCAGAAGCCAAAATCCCATAAATCCAGTTAGTATCTGTTGTTCTGACAGTGCCAGTCAATCAGTTCAACTCCATCAGTTTTGTCAGATGTCAGAATGCAATGTCTCATTGTAAGAAACACTTTCGTCTCTGTTTCCTCTCTCCCTTGCAATCTTGCCTTCCAGTGTATTTCCTGTCATGTTTACTTCTAAATAATTAATGTTAGATCTCTCTTATCTGCCCTTTTTACAAGCCTCCCTAGTGACAGTAATCCACCTTGTCAGCTCTGTTGTTGACTTGGTGGAGAAAGAAGGTAGTATTTCGCTGCTTCAATGCTGATTTTTGGGTATCTGTGTCGTTAGTGTTTGGAGGGGTCTCCAAAATGCCATTTTCTTCACCTAAATCACATCTACAAATACAAAGAAATAAAAAAAAGACTAATTCCATCTTAATTTGATCAAATGCCTCATTAGCCAATCAGGTGCCTCATTTGATTTCAGTGGCACATGATTGTTCGGTTCATTTGAGGTGGACAATTGAAGAATGAAATCGCCACCATGTTTCTGTGCAAGCAAATGGCATGAAGATCATCTCATACCTTCATGTTTCCTACATTTGTATCCACATTGTCCTGCACTCTTTTTTTTCTACAGTGTTTTTCGATCTCATAGTATTTGACATTTTCTCTTGCTCTCTTTTCTCTGCAATTCTGTTTGCCTTTTATCTAAAGAGTCTTTCTCGGCTCATGAACACAAGAACCCAAGAGGTGATTTATTTTTGTTTTGTACAACTTGCCTGAAGCCTTCCAATTCAATTTTTTTTGTTTTGTTTTATTTTGGCTTGGTTACGCCCTTCAGTATAACAAAACCCTGCATGTTCACGAAATCTGTGACAAAAATAGTGTCAAATTATCTCTTCTTTTTAAATGAACTTTAGAAACGAATGGGGCAATTTTTGTCACAGCTTTGTGTGGTGAAAGTTTTTTGTGTGTGTTTGCGTGTGATTGTTTTAGTTTAACTTGGTGCCATCTCCCAATAATTACCTCAAAATCCATACTAATAACCAGAAAATACTCTCACTAATAATATAATGTGGATAAATGGATCTTTGGAAGTATTGACTTGATGTCATATTCTCAAGGTTGTTCACAAACAATAGACATATTAAATGTACATGTGTGGCGTGTGTATTTGTGTGCACTACAGTAATGTTTGTGCTGTGCTGAATGATCTGCATTGTGTTGGTGTGAGACTGATGTTGCATGCTGTTGGTTTAAATGACTTGGCTGGTATTAACTGAGTGGTTTGAAGTCAATTCAACTTCTGTTCACAGAAAAAATTGCAATTATTACTGTTCAGTATAGAAATAAGTGCATTTTATTCTAAATAAAAACATCTTTATGATGTAATGTTAGTGTAATAAAAGTTATGCCAGAAGCTTTAAAAGAAGGGAATGATGTGTTTTATACTACTGTAACTCTTTCACAGCCAAACACAGAATTTTCTGTTATACAAGAGACAACGGTTCCCATATTTTTTCGCTATTATACACTAGGGGCGCTATTATGCATCCCATGAGTGATTTTAGAATCACTCGATCAAACACAAGAATAAGGATATGTAAGCATATGTATATGAAAAATAACGCGGTCATCAACAGTAAACAGCAGATAAATGTAAACTGCCTAATGTTACTGCGTGAAATATCGATCCAGAAAGCGGTAAAGGACTTTAAGAGTGCTGATGGAAGCAATCTTCTGCATCTTTTCGATAACAGTACAGATTTTCTCAGCTTTCTGCTCAAATTTGGCTTTTTTTAATGAAATATACCTACAGTAAGTTATTGATTTAAAAACTAATGCTTGAAGCTAGAATAAAATGGATGCATGTTCAAATATTCATACAATAAAATATTCTAGGGGCCATGAAATCAAAAATCCTAAAAAATGCTAGCAACTTTTTTCAAAAATGCTGGTGGGACAAGAGTTAATAATAAGTAAAATAGGTTACGAATGCCATTTTCAAAACTATTGCCCTCTCCGAAGTTTAATTGACCCCAGCCTTTTTTTCAGTGTGTAACCTAATCTAATCACATTTTTGCTTGTTTGTTTGTTTTTTTGTTTCGTATTGTTGCACTGTGATATTTATTATTCATTTTCGTCTGGCAGGATATCATTGGGACACATCTGACTGGATGCCGAGCGTTCAACTTCCTGGAATCCAGGAGTTTCCTCAGTATGAGGTAGTGGAGGCCCCACCCACCCTTTACAGTGACCCCGCCCTGCTGGACACAGACTATTATCCCGGCGGATACGACATCGAAAGCGACTTCCCTCCCCCTCCTGACCACTTTCCTTCCCACGATGACCTGCCCCCTCCTCCGCCCGTGCCGGAGTACGGAGAGCGCTACGACACATTGCAGCCCGCCACACGAGCGTTAAACAGCAACACCCCTAGTCCCGGAGGCACCGGAATACGCCAGCGCCCGCCCTTACCCCAACTCTACAGCCTCACCCAATTCCTTCCCCACCACCATTACTCATCAGACCCCGAACCACAGACCAACCCCACCAGCACCATCGCGTCGTCCTCCACCGGAGGTTACCGGCGCGGTGGATTCCCGCTGGGCTACGGCTGTGACTTCGACCCCCCTGCTGGCGATAACATGTCGCTGTCGCTGTACACGTCCACGGCGTCCTGCTCGGACATGTCCGCCTGCTGCGAGGAGTCAGAAGTGATGATGAGCGATTACGAGAGTGGTGGAGAGGAGGAGGGAGCGCAGTTTCAGAGGCTCGTCATACCGCCGCTGGACTCTCAACATCAGCAGCATACTGAAGTCTGACACTGGATCCAGAATAACAAAAGTGCCTAAATGAAACCCTGCTACAGGAGACTTGACTGTGTGTTTAAACCATAACCACACCACATACACAGTACACAAACATAGTCTTACACTTAAAGTAAATGCCAAACATCCAAACGCACATGTTGTATACATCTGTATCTCACTCGAATGAGAGGTTTTGAAAAGACTTAAACTTAAACATGGGTTCTCTTGGCTAGCTTTTGCGGGCTGTTATTAATATTATTATTATTTAACAGTATTAGGAGAACGTTAGACTTGGCTGTGCCATTAAATAATACGTTGATCATTGTGCACAAGATCATGCTGAGATGTACAATTCACAAAGAAAATATAACTGATTTATTGTCATGGATATTGGGAGAAAATCATCATTTCAAAGCATCAAGGTGATATCTGTATTTGGATAGATAAAACCATGCAAACTGATTTTTGATACAATCCTCATTCGTTTGTAATGTAAATTTTAATGTACAGTTTTGATTTCAAGGTTTTATTAGGTTTTTGTAGATATGTTTTGATTTTTTTTTTTTTTTTTTTTTTTTTTTTTTTCAAAAAAGAAAGACAGGAAAAAGTAGTGTACCAACTCAAATGGTGTGTCATTATCAGCCTTACTGTATGTTCATTCACATGCAAAGAAAAAAAGCATAAGAGAATCTTAAAAAAAATAATACTAAAAAAAATGTCAAGGTTGTGAATGATCGTCACAACATGTTCATTTCTGAAAGACGTCTGCATAATCTTGTGATGTGTTATGTTTTTTTTTTATTTGTTGTTTGTAAATTGTGACTTTGGAACATCTTTATTTTTTGACCATGAAAATGGGACCCAATATATTTATAGTGCGAGATTATTCACGGACATGTGACTTTTTCAGGGTCTGCGTGTGTGTGAGCAATGCTATGGTCTTGTTTGATGATTTTTATTAAATACTGCCACTAGCTTAACTGCTTTACTACTGGCAATAAATTATTCTCTAAAATGGGTGTTTGTCTTGCATGCATTTATTTACTTTTCATACTTGAAATACTTCACATTTACAGTATAAAGGGAGATCAATGCTTGAATGTGTTAGGGCATGCTGTGTTGAGAGCAATTTAGAGGCATTGTTCTTGTCAGCAACTGTGACAGCAACGAGAAGAGAAACAAACCCCAAATCCCATTTATTAAGTTTTATAATAGGCTAATAACCATTAATGATTTCTACCAAACCACACAAAACCAAAGCAGAACCATTACAGCGGCAAACAACACACAATGCTGAAGGATTCAATGACTTCATAAAGTCATGTAATTACTGAACTGGTGAATTGATTCCAGTGACTCGCACCTGAAGATGGTCCGTTTCGTCACCTACTGGCATAATGTTTTCCAACACCTTGATGCCATAAAGAAAGAAAGAAAGTCATTGATGAATGGATGACCACAGAGCAAAGCAGTTGAATAAAACTTCATCCGAGGTGTTCTGAAACAATTGCATGCGAATTATCGTATCGTGTAATCCCTCTTATCAGTGTAGTAAAGGCCCTTACCAATATCCTTGAACTGTTTAACTGTGCTAGCTACTTTAGCATTTTAACAAATAGAAGTAGCCATATAGCCAACTCTATGAGCTACAAGAATGCATTAAAGCTTTAATAAGTACATTGATTACACTTAACATGATGAGTATTAACTTAATGAATTTTAACACAACCAGGTTACACAGCTCTTCCCTTTCTTCTGTGATGTTTGACGGATTTAAGTTAATTGTAGCACACAAACAGCCTTTCAGGGTTTGTTTTCGGATGGATAGATTGATTTTGGTCTTGCCACAACCAGACACTTATTCATGATACTGAGCATGACCATGCACTACAGTCCCAATGATGAGCTCATCACGGCCCTCCTCGCTGGTCACTGATGGGCTATAATGGAGATGGAAGATCTTTTGAGCTCATCATCTAAGAAAGAGTGTGGGGACCTCATTTCAGGCCAGGGAAAGAGTGGAGGCCCCACAAGGAGAACCTGCTACTCCTTAGTACCAACGGGGAGAGCTTGTGCATGCCAGGTCCCCTGAGGATGACCAAGAGGAAGTGCCTATGCCAGGCTCATTACCTGCAGCGCTTGGGCAGAGAGAAAGCACCAGTGCCTATCTTGTCCCCGGAGGAAGCGTTGGTGGCAGATGGGTCTTCACAGGGAGCACTTGTGCCTGCCAGGCACCAACTGAGGGGAAAACTGAAAATTCCCCAAAACATGAGACTTTATCTGAAAAGAGCCTCCATCTTGATACCCTTGCCACTAATGCCTGCCAAGTCTCAGAAAGGAGCAGCAGTCCTTGCCTCATCCTGTGGAGAAGCACCTGTTCCCACCAGGTCCCCAGAGGAAGCTCCAGTGCCTTCCACAGCACCAGTGTCTAAAGAATCACCAGTGGTCTCCTCGCCTCAAGAGGAAGAATCTGTTTCCACCTCGTTCCTTGAGGAAGCACTCGTGGCAGAACCTGTGCCTGCGTGAGGAGAAAATTAAAGTCTATGAAAATATAAGACTTTTTCTAAAAACCCTTGCCCCTAAGGCCCCCAAATGGGCCGCCACCAAGTCCTGCTAAGACTCCAAAAGGAGCAGCAGGGCCTTTCTTATCTGCTGGGAAAGCACATGTGCGCTTGCCTTATCCCCAGATAAAAGACATGTGCCCACCTCGTCTCAACCGAAAGCAAATGTGCCTGCCTCATCCCAGGAGGGGGCCCCAGTGTCCACTGAAACCACTGAGAAAGTACTTGTCCTTGTCAGGTCTCCAGAGAAAACGCCAGTGCCTGTCTCATCCCAAGAAGGAGCACCTGTAACCACTGCATCCTCAAAGGAAGCACCTATGCCTGCCATGTCCCTCAGGGGTTCACCAGGACTCTCTTTGTCTCTGCAGGGAGCATCCGTGTCCACTTTGAAGAGGTGAGCTTCAGTTTTACTTTTCAGATATGTTAAATATATAAATAAATTACATCTCTATGTCAAGAGATCTTTGGTATAATGTTTTGTTAAAAGTGATCTTTACATTTTGTCTCTCATTACACCAGCCCGTTCAGTACATGATGAGATCTGCTCTTTAAACAGGATGTGGTGATGTGGTTTAGCCAGTTCCACACAAAAAGTGTGTGAGAAGTGACCCCATAGACTAAGGGTGCCCAACCCTGCTCGATCGACTGTCTTGCAAAGTTTAGCTCAAAATCTAATCAAACACACCTGAAGCAACTAATTACATTTCTTAGGATGCTTGAAAATTAAAGTCATGTGTGTTTGATTACAGTCCATCACCAGGAGCAGGGTTGGACACCCCTGCCATAGACTCTCTAGGTTTCCAGCGCACCCTGAAGAGGCCATGCCCATGGAGCACTGAAATATCTGTAGGTCATTTCTATCTCTTAATTTTCTACTTTTTATTGAAATATATTCAAAATAAATGTGTGTGTGTGTGTATATATATATATATATAATATCTCTATTTAAAATCAACAGGACAGTGAAGATGCGATCCAGCTGAATGTGCAAAAGAAACAACTTTGTGGATAAAGGACCCAAGGATGCCTAAAGATACGATTACATTAATGAGAGAACAGCACTTTGCATATATAAATAAATAAAATGTAAAGCAATACAATATGTGTAATATATATAAACACATGAATGCAAGTTTTATTTATATATATATATATATATATATATATACAAAAGATGTCAAATGAAAGGGTCTTTTTCGCTCATAACACAAAGGCTCCTTTTCATGTGTAAGAAGCCATGTATCCAGCAGAGGGCGATGTTGTAGCGCAGTAGATAGGGCTTTGACGTGCTGTAGGCAAATAGTAGTTGCCATCCCATAGCAACTACTACACCCAAAGCCCGAGCACACTTCCTGGATGCTGAGTAACCGCTTTGTCGTCGGAGTTCGGTACATGGCAAGCTTGTCATAACAGGATATTTTCACGTATATGGTAAGCATAGACTTTATTATTTTCAAACGTAGTTCTTTAAAGTGTTGTGTTCAGCCAGACTTAACTTGTTGACCGTTTGAGCACAGACAAAGAAACGCCATACACACGGATGCATAGCTTTAATATATTTACAGATATTAAATAGACACGCTGCATTGCAATGCACACTTTGATTCACTTGTGCACGAGAGTAGTTCATTGTACAAGCATTTAGAACTTTTAAATGTGTTATTATGTTCATCCTGCATTAGCAGGGCACGTGGAACTTGACCTTCTTTACAATGGCTGCGTGTTAAAACCCCCGGAGTCCACACCTAGAGCAGAGCGCGCCGCTCTCCTGAGCACTTTGTGAACTCGCTTGCTTGTAACACACTATCTAGACAGCTCACGAGGTTTTGATACACAGCTATTGTGTGAATTATCTACAGCTGTAAGAGGTCTTACTGGTTTTGACTTTGCTCCTTGATGTATTGCAGACGCTGCTTTTATAAAGTAACGTTAGGCCTACTACACTGTTACCAAAGTCTTCTTTTTTTTTTTGCACAGCTGTTAAAGGGTGGTTGACGTCAAAATGTGTTGTGTTTATCTCCTCCCGTGCAGCTTCTCATTGGCTGGTCGAGCGACTCCACAACAACAATAAAATCATCCATCCGGCGCGCGGGCGCAGTTGTCATTCTGCCGAGAGCCCGTTATAACGCGCTATAAGTCCCCTGATACACTTGCAACGACGATTTTATCTTTAAAAAAGTGATCGTTAAACGTTTGGAGATGAACGGAGACTGCGTGGACGCGCGACGCCAGGACACAACAGAGTAAGGTTATCTTCACTACTGTTGCTATGCAGCTTTCGGAAGTGACTACCAGTTCAAAACAAACACAGTATTGAATTTACTAACGCTTGCTTTTTTTTTTTTTACCATGTTGTTGACACATGTAAACTGACCTGCTTGTTTATAGCACTTAGGTATAATAATGTAAATTTAACGTTTATGTATTATTTACATTAACATATGTGACCTTTTAAAATATATCATCTGAAAGCTGAATAAATAAATTTTTATGGACCCTTTTCACAAGACTGTGATGATTCGTTTAACAGTCAACACAATCGTAAATCCTTAAAAGTTTTTCTTATTGGTATTTTTTATTATTTTTTAAATGTATGCACATTTATAACACCATTCTTTGTTTTTTATTGCCTTTGTATGAAATTACAAAAAGGTAGTTTACGCAAATGCGAGGGTGTTTCTAATGCAGCGTCTATGAGAGGAATGGTACATTTCACATCGTTCTTCCTTTTGACTGCTATCTCTATTTTTTTTTCTTTTTCTTGGAAGTCATGAAAACACTATCGTGGAGTTTTTATTTTTTTATTTGAGCAAATGGGATGCAAATATGTATATTTGTATATGTATATTTGTGGTACCCTTCCATTCCCTGCTATTCAAGTTTACCAAACTATGACGAGAAACCCGGAAACGTGAAAAGTGTCCACTGATGTATAGTTTGTTAGCATAGGACAATATTTGGCCAAGATAGAACTATTTGAAAATCTGAGGGTGCAAAAAAAATAATACAAATAATGAGAAAAAAGAAAGTTGTCAAGATGAAGTTCTTAGCAATACATATTACTAATCAAAAATTAGGTTTTGATATAGCCTGTTTACTGGTAGGAAATTTACAAAATATCAAATAGAACTTTGGAAATGAAATTAAATAAATTGTAATATTCCTGAATGTCTTCTGTCCAGTGCTGGTAAAGATGGGGCATCAGGAGAGCAGGCCATGCAGGTTGATGCTAAGGCTCAGTCACATGACTTCAGATACAGTCTGAACTACCCCATCATTGGCCACTGCATCATCATCAATAACAAAAACTTTAATCGCAGTACAGGTAAGGCTTGTTTTGTAATGTTGAAGGTGTTGTTTTTGTGACAGTTGTCAGTTCAATGCTCATCAAAAGCAGATCATTGTTTAGATGCATTTACCTTATGAACAGAACGATGAACAGTAGGAACTTTTGCACCAATATCAAAATTCTTGCTAGTACAGATGAAGGTGATTGTTATTTTTATCATGGCCTGTAATAGTTCAATGACCAGTATTAAATATTGATGATTGAATCCAATATTTGTAAGTAGTAGACTAATAGTATCTATTAATACTATCTATTTCACTATCAATATTTAATTCAAATATTATGCAGTATTGGGCATATGTTATATGTGGGTTTTTTTTTTTTTTTTTGCCTTTATAAGACCTGTTCTTCACTTCTTTCAGGCATGAACCAGCGGAACGGTACTGATGTCGATGCAGGAAATGTAATGAATGTGTTTCGGAAGCTAGGATACACTGTGAAAGTCTACAATGATCAGACAGTTGCACAGATTATGCAGGTTTTAACAGCAGGTATGGTGCATTCAAATAAAGTCTTATATTCCGTCTCTGAGCTCTTTACCTCAATATGAATCTTAAAACCCCAAGAATGCCTGTTGAACAGCTAGCTGTGCATTACACGATTTGAGTGCATTACGTGGAAACCAAGAACCACCGATGTAAAGCCCATCAAAGTCATTTAATGCACAGCTAGCCATGCTATATCCCGTTTATACCGTGGTGGTTATCCAGCATTGAGCAAGTTTACATGCATTACAGTAAGCTGTTGACTCACAAATATTAGTTATTTATTAAAATAACTAGGTTTCCCCGATTACATGCACGTCCACATGAACACCTGACAATTCTAGTAAGCTGCGTTTACACGACTTTATTAATACATCTCCCCCCTCCCTCCCTCTCTCTCTCTCTGTGGGAGGGTGGGTTTGTTTGCATCTCCTGTAGTCACGTGACCCATTCTGTTTACTCCTCTATGCTGGCAGGCAAGAACAACTGGGCAGGAGCCTATATGAATTGAATGGCACCAGCATGAGTTTTAAGGCAAAAGAGTTCACTGCCCACTTAAATTCTAAAGACATATCCCTGTATATAGCAAATAACAGATCCCTATAATGCCCCTGGGGTGTTTTTAACGTGACTCAATAAAGGAACAGATAGATTTCCTGACCTGCAGTATCTTGATGTAAAAGAAGCTATTGTTAATAATTAAAAGAGGCCTGTTGGTGTTATAACTGAAATATTAGAAAATTACTCTTAATCAGTTGGCTGTACCCTTTTGAACAGTTTGTTTTTCTATCACAGTGGCCCGCGACGACCACAGCCGTTGTGCTTCGTTAGTGTGTGTAATGCTGAGTCATGGAGATGAGGGAGTGTTTTACGGCACTGATACTTCTGTGGAGCTCAAGACATTAACTAGCCTTTTCAGAGGAGACCGCTGCCCATCACTAGTGGGAAAGCCTAAACTTTTTTTCATACAGGTATGCCCGTAATTTCTGCTGTACTCGTATTTGTGCGCATTCATATGAGTGTGAGGGTTTTTTCCTGGGTTGATAAGCTGGCTTGGAGTGCTTGTTTCCACTCGTGAGATTTACTCTGTTACGCTATGTTTATTCAGGCTTGTAGAGGTACAGAACTGGATCCTGGTGTGGAGTCTGACAGCTCAGATAATTCTATGAGGATTCCTGTGGAGGCAGACTTCCTCTATGCCTACTCTACTGCACCAGGTACAGACGAGCACAAATCACTCTTACGCTTCCTGAGAATCGAGGCCCGTATTCATGAAAAATCGTAGTGCTAAGAGTTGCTCCTAGTGAGGGAATTCTAAGAAAATTCTTAGAAATGAAATAAAAGGTCCTAGTTAGTAAAAAAGTGATTCAGAAAGCATCTTAAAGCTTAAAAGATGTTTTAAGGTCCGAAATTGTTAGGAGTATGAACGAGGACTTTTAAGACACATAAGAGTTTCTTTAGCAGTGGAGAAAATGGACGAAACCTGAAGAGGGAGAAGAAATGTGTTGCACGCAATGCATGACAGTGAGTTAATAAGAAGTAACGCATTAGATTGTGCAGGGATCATGTTTGCGTCCGACCTTTAAAGTCTCCGACACTGGGCAGAAATGCCTAGCGCCAAAAATGGAAGTAATCACTACATTAACACATTTAGCAAGTTGAAAAACGCAACTATGCAGCAGGGATGATTTGGGTGTGTCACAAGCTGCTATAAGAAAAGTGATCCA
The DNA here is from genome assembly GCA_032361165.1 of Enteromius paludinosus. Classification (NCBI taxonomy): domain Eukaryota; kingdom Metazoa; phylum Chordata; class Actinopteri; order Cypriniformes; family Cyprinidae; genus Enteromius; species Enteromius paludinosus. The sequence continues at coordinate 310,294 of JAUMHQ010000001.1, read as the reverse complement.
CCCAAACGATTACAGCACTTTCAGAAACGTATTGTGTCACACGTTATAAGTAAATAAGCTTGGTAAAAAAAAAAAAGTATGTGTGTGTATATATATGTGTGTGTATATATATATATATATATATATAATATACACACATATACATACATACATACATACAGTGAGGTCAATAAGTATTTGATCACTATGTGATTTTTGAAAGTTCTCTTACTTAGACATCATGGAGGGGTCTACAGTTGCTTTTAAATAGTCCAGCTACACTCTGCTCATGATTCTAAATTAGTAGCACCTGTTTGAGGTCGTTAGCTGTCATAAAGACACCTGTGCACCCCACAATCAACCAAAGTCTAAGTAGCGACATGGGCAAAACCAAAGACACAAGAGACAAAATTGTAGATCTTCACAAAGCTAGAAAGAGCTATGGGGCAATTGCCAAGCAGCTTGGTGAAAAAAGAACAACTGTTGGAGCAATTGTCAGAAAACTGAAGAGGCTAATGATGACCGTCAATGTCCCTCGGACTGGGGCCCTACGGAAGATCTCTCCTCATGGGGTATCAATGATGCTAAGAATGGTGAAGGATCAGCCCAGAACTACACGGGAGGAGCTGGTCAATGTCGTGAAGAGAGCTGGGACCATTGTTTCCAAGGCTACTATTAGTAATACACTAAGACGTCATGGTTTAAAATCCTGCACGGAAGATTCCCCTGCTGAAGTCCGCCCATGTTCAGGCCTGTCTGAAGTTTGCCAGGGACCATCTGGATGATCCAGAGGAGTTATGAGAAACGTCCTGTGGTCAGATGAGACCAAAGTAGAACTTTTTGGTCTTCACTCGCCGTGTTTGGAGGAAGAAGAATGATGAGTATCATCTCAATAATACCATACCTACAGTGAAGCATGGGGCTGGAAGCATCATGCTCTGGAGGTGTTTTTCTGCACAGGGGACAGGACGACTGCACTGTATTAAGGAGAGGATGAACGGGGCCATGCATTGTGACATATTGGGCAAAAATCTCCTTCCTTCAGTCAGAGCATTAAAGATGGGTCGTGACTGGGTCTTCCTTACATGACAACGACCCAAAGCACACAGCCAGGACCAAGGAGTGGCTCCGTAAGAAGCATATCAAGGTTCTGGAGTGGCCTAGCCAGTCTCCAGACCTAAATCCAATTGAAAATCTTTTGAGGGAGCTGAAACTGTGTTGCTCAGCGACAGCCCAGAAACCTGACAGATCTAGAGAAGATCTGGAGGAGTGGGCCAAAATCCCTTCTGCAGTGTGTGCAAACCTGGTGAAGAACTACAGGAAACCTTTCACCTCTGTAATTGTTAACAAAGGCTTCTGTACCAAATATTAAAAGTTTTGGACTCAAGTAATCAAATAATTATTTGACAAAATAAATAGTTAAAAAAAGATTTTTCTTTTTAGATTCTGTCTCTCACAGTGGAAATGTACCTATGATGACAATTGTAGACCCCTCCGTGATTTCTATGTAAGAGAACTTGCAAAATCACAGGATGATCAAATACTTATTGACCTCACTGTATATATATAAATAATACATAGTGTGTGTGAGGGAAAGAACGTTAAAAGCGTTATTTCTGCCTTGGACAACCAACCAATCACAGTCTTCAGTTGGATTCACTTTCAAGCAAACATCCTAGCTATATTATTGTTTTTACTGTATTTGTGTGTATAACTGTGGCTACTGATAGTATTTCTTATATCTTTTAGGGCTGTAAATTTATTTTTAATTTGAATTAAGTTAATTGCAATGACGTGCTGTTAATTTTCAATTGAGTAGTCGTATATTTGAGTATTTACTGCAAAGATCCTAATGAAGATCATTTTTTAATACTTGCATGTATTTACAAGTTTTTTTCCTAATGGGGTTTCTTTCCTCTGTCAGGTTACTACTCCTGGAGAAACACCATGACCGGTTCTTGGTTCATTCAGTCCCTTTGTGACATGATGTCAAAATACGGCAAAGAACTAGAGCTCATGCAGATCATGACCAGGGTCAACCATAAAGTGGCACTCGACTTTGAGTCAACCTCCAACCAGCCTGGTTTTGATGCTAAGAAACAAATCCCCTGCGTTGTCTCAATGCTTACCAAGGAGATGTATTTCACTGTTTGAAGGGACAAGGGAACTCTTAGAGCTTCTCCAGCTATTCTGTAAACACCACAGGTATAGGATATAGATTTAGGGTTACGTTTAAGCACAGAAGCATTCACTGGGCATGCTTAGTTTGGGATTTCTCAGTCTCAGGACTGGTGGTATGGTCCTTTTGGCATTTAAAATACTGCATGTGAAAGCAGGTACTCAGGTTTTTGCTTACATTGTTAAAATACACAATTTCGTCTCTTGGTTTTTAATTAAAATGCAAAAATGAACAATCAGCAGTGGCAAGAGAGGTTAGGATTACTATTCCCAATCAGTACTATTTCCAAGTGCCTGTCACTGAACCACGTGAACAGATTTTGGTGCAACTACTGAAACGACTTTTTGTGGTAACAGACCCCAATACTACAATAGCCTCTTCAAGATGATTATGAATACTGTGAAATCTTCCGAATGCATATAAATAACAAAACCATTCTGTTCCTGTTGTGCAATCACGCAATACGTAAATTTGTTTGTGTATAAAATTGTGTATAAACTAGGTGCTTTTGCATGCATTTGAACAACTCTGTAGTCTATAATACTTCTCAAGGCTAAAAATAGTGGAATTTCATTAAGAATAAAGCATGTGTTTAAAAACGGTTTAGAATGTGCTTAATTGATGGATTGGAGACGATAGAAATGTATTCCTAGAGGATAGTTGTGTCTGTAATGGGTGTTGGTTATTACCATCTTTAATACTTAGATATTGTTATTCTGCTCCCTGTGACTATAAAGGGTGTATGACACTGACAGCCTGTGAGACTATTTTCTTGAATTCCAACATGGGTGTTTGTATTTAAATATTTTTTTAGGCGGATCAGTCTAGCCTTAGGCACAGGTGAAAGTGAGAGTCAGTGACAACAGAAGCCAGTAGCTTCAGGACTTTCCCAGCCGTAAATTCAAATATGTGACCCTGGAGCACAAAACCAGTCTTAAGTCGCTGGGGTGTATTTGTAGTAATAGCATTGTATGGGTCAAAATTGTTGATTTTTCTTTTTTGCCAATAATCCTTAAAAGTAAAAATCATGTTCCATGAAGGTATTTAGTCAATTTCTTACAGAGAATATATTAAAACTTAATTTTTGATTAGTAATATGCATTGATAACCTCTTAATTTGGACAACTTTAAAAGTGATTTTCTCAGCATTTAGATTTTTCTATACCCTCAGATTCCAGATTTTCATATAGTTGTATTTTTGTGAAATATTGCCCTATCCATCCAAATCATACATCAATGGGAAGCTTATTTATTCAGCTTTCAGATCAAGTATAAATCTTAATTTCAGGAAAATTAACACCTTTGACTGGTTTTGTTGTCCAGGGTCACATATATTCCTCATTACCTTTTCACTTTCATATTTGCAAATCACTTTTGTGCTCTTCAGGTCATAGAGTAGTCCTTATTGTAAATTGTTAATCTTTTTACCCACATTATATATATATACTTATTGTAATGTCATTCCCACTGTCTTGGCCTTTCTGTAAAATATAAACCATAAGCACTGCAATTCTAACACTGCAGTTTTAAATACTGGAATCATTACCAAAGTTAATGAACAGGAACCCAAGCACTATTAAAAGACAATGCCATCAGTTTATTTCTCTCCAACACCCACATGCTACAAATAAATGTTTGCACAATTTACATGAACCAGAATAGAATAAAGTTGTACAAACATAAATAGATAACCTATATACAAGCTTTAATCACCAGGCGAGTCATTTATAAAATCCTAAATTTGATCTTACGATCATCTATCGAATATGTGTACGTTTGATTCATAGAATGAACGTACGAACAGAAAACCTGAGTACGCCTCTCTTTCAGATGTGACATCTATGAATCTCAGTCCAAAATCCAAAACACTTAAAGCATGCGTGGTTTATTTTATAAAAACACATGGATTCGCTACCTGCAACCCCCAGAGCCGTGTGAGGGATGTTTTATTACAGATGTGCGAACTTTATTTAACGTCTTCCGAATTGTATACAGCAAACACCCACTTAGTCCCATTGAAAGGTCTGGACAGTTTTTAAAAAACACCGATGGGATTCGTCTAAAAGAAGAAAGTCACATACACATAAGATGCTTCGAAGGCAAGCACAGCCTAATTTTCATTTTTGAGTGAACTAACCCTTTAACATATAATATAGCCCCAGTCATCAAAATGTTACATTTTCAAAAACATTAACAATTTGCAATAATCTGACAATAAAAAGCGTGTGTGACACCAAGAACTTTTTTTATAAATATAAGTTTTTATAAATATGAGCGCTGGGGTAGATTTAAGGTACGCAAACTCTAAGATCAAATCTGTGCGCACACGCTTTATAAATGAGGTCCCAGGAGAGGCACATTTGACATGTACCAAGATTTCAAAGTGCTGTTAGAAAATCTGAGCATCAACAAGCACCAATTTCTGTGAACCAATGTCATTTCTCTATCAATTTCAGTAGAAATCATTTAATTAGATATGGAAAAGACCTCAAATATTTGAAACACGATTTACCATAAAAGTTGTGACTCACAATCAACAGCATAAATTTGAATAGTAAACACTGATAAATATCCATTTACATAAGTTTAATGGAAATCATTATAATTTTAAATCCGTTTTGATGAAAATATCTGCATGTGCTTTACAAATCACAAACCTGTCAGCACTTGTCACATGAATATCAGCTGTCTCAGTCTGTTCTGTTTTATATGATCTCGCAGGTATGCTCTCGGTTATTAGACTCAAGGCATTCACTGGCCTAAGGCGTTGGGTGGTTCACTTCCATTTTTTTTTTTTTTACTGTCATCACAGATGAATAGCAGGGTGAAGTGCTTGGTATGTATTTTGCTGGCAGGACTGTACTTCCCCTCTTTTGAGATGACTGTGGCACATCCAAGTGGTAGAAATGATAAAATAACTAGCTACAATGGTCCTTCTCTTCCCCCCCCTCTCTGTGTGAGTGATACAACAACTTGATAGAACTGGAACAGCTCCTTAATAATCATCACCACATCACATGTTCCAGTTCAGTCACTCTCAGTGTAGATGGGGTCTCTCTCTCTCTCTCTTTCTATTTGTTCACATTTTGATTTTAGCGTAGAGCTGGTCAATCTGCTGTCTGAAGTGGTTTCTCAGCTCAGTTCTCTTTGCTTTCAGTGTTGGTGTCAGAAGTCCATTCTGAACAGAGAACATTTCCGTGTGCAGAGCAATGTCTCTCACCTACACACACACATACGCAAAGAGATTAGACAAAAGAATATACAATCATCCATAATATATAACATAGCTTAAATCTAATAATAATAGACATTGCTCTAAAATAATGATTCATTATTATAACTTCTCATATTTTTATTTGATTATAAAAAATAACAGATAAATTACTTGTTCAAAGGACTTCAGTCCAGCTTCTTTCCCTAGCAGAATGATGTCTTCTAGGATGGCATTTTTCAGTTCCTGTTTTAAAACAATATTAGAAATCAGGGATGGTACACGTCCTTGTGTTTCAACAAATAAAAAATGGAAACATCGACATCAAATATGAATCCAAAGCTTCCAAATCCAAATTGTTTTACAGTACCTTGCTTTTGCACATTTCAGTATAGGAGCCCTCAATGCCTCTTTTCTTTGCCCATCCAGGTAAAAAATCTGGATCAGGAACCACAATGCCCACTAAACAAGCCTACAAAGAAACACTGGACCAGTTTACTCCACTGATCTATAAAAGCACATACCCACACATATACTGTACCAAAGCACACTCCGATTCAGTCCCAGCTCTCACCTGCAGACTGTCTCCATGAACAAAGACCTGAGCCACAGGATCACTGCGGTTGTAGATGTTCTCAATCTTCTCTGGAGCGATGTATTCACCCTGGGCCAGCTTAAAGATGTGTTTCTTCCTGTCTATAATCTTTAGAGTGCCATTCTAAAACAATAAATATTCAACTTCAATAACCATATAAAAGAGTAGGGGGGAGGATTCTGTTCTCTTAAAACGCAAGAATTGGTTTAAAAATCTATCAAAAATGTCCAACAATCTGGAAAGATCGCGCAGAAGTTATATGCTTCGCTATTAAACAATATAACCATGAAGATTACTATAACACTAACTGTATAAGCGTGTGTTTATGCAGCATTTATTTGGTCGAATGCAACAAAAGCTTGAGTGCTTTAAAGTCCAGAATATTCAGTTCAGCATTTTTTTTTTTACATAATATATATGTGTGTGTGCTGTGTATATTTATTATGTATGTACAAATATACACACATGCATGTATATATTTTAGAATAAAATTACACATTACACAAACAGTACACACACATATATTACATGAACAAAAGTCTTTATTTTGAATTAGGGGTGGGCATAGATTAATTTTTTTTTTATCTAGATTAAAATGGCTCATTTGAATTCTGCCAAAGAGAATTTGGGGCCCTGGCAAATATAGGAATGGGGCCCTACATTTGCACACATTTACTTCAATCAACCTTGAGGATCCTTTTTTGTTGTCAAAGTTGCTACTGCACATTGGTGCCCCATAGTTACGTCCAGTGTTTTTACAGTTTTCATGTACATATTATTATATGTATAACATATTATAATTCTTTCATTTAACATTTACATTTAAGCTACACATAAGATATTGACAACAGCGGTGTTTGCATGTGAAATTAGGCACAATTAGTAGAAATTTGTACCTTGTTTATTACTGAGATGTAAATTTGCAGACGCTCCCTAGAGCAGCATAGGGGAATATCAAATCTAAAGTGTGTTTTCTTTTTGAAAACATCGTTTAGAAATAAAACGATCATCAAAAGTGTCAGTTTTTGAGGGTGGAAAACGCCGGGATAGGTGCGTAAAGTTATGCATTTTAAAACGAAAATGCACCTAATGTAAGCAACATATCTGAGTTTTCAGCTGAACAGAGCAGACGCAGAGAGAGGAGCGCAGCGGGAAAGATCGGGAGACCTCGCGCTCGTGCGGCAGTCAGCTTCAGATACATAATATTTTCATTTGCTACACGCAGGATACACACGAAGCATGTTCAACTCGGACACGCAGACGGTCCTGTTAATAAACACCGTTACTATTCGCGTGTCTGTGCTTAATGCGCATCTTGTGAAAAGCATTTTGGGGGCCCAAGGCAGTTGCCTACCTTTGCCTAATGGGTAAGTCTTCCCCTGCAATTTGGCTAGGTATACATCCGCGCTACAATATCAAGGTCAAAGTCAAACCAACTTTGAGAATAGATTACGGCAATATTTTTTTTTATCGCGCGATAAGAGTCTCGCGTTAATGCAGCACGTTAACGCCGATAACGGTCCACCACTAATATATATATATATATATAAATACACCCACATGCATGTATTTAATTTACAAAAATGTTATGTTTATATATTAATGCATTTATATCAATATAAATATATACATGTCAATATTTTCAAAATATTTACTGTGTATGTATGTGTATATATATATATATATACTTAATAAATGTACACAGTACACACACATATTATGCAAAAAAAAAAGTTTTTGGATGCAATTAATTGTGATTCATCGTTTGATAGCACTTCTTATAATATGTAAATATTGGTAGTATGTATTAAAACACTGCAACTACAAATAAATGCTGTTCTTTTGGACTTTCTATTTTTAAAAAATCCTGAAAAAAATGCATCAATGTTTCCATAAAAATATTAAGCTTAAAGTGTTTTCAGTATTGATGATGATGATAATAATAATAATAATAAACATTTATTGAGCAAAAAATTAGCATATTATTATGAAAGTTTTGCCATCACAAGAAAAAAAAATATTTTTAAAATATATTAATATATAAATAATTTAAATTATAATATTTCACATTATTACTGTTTATTTCTGTATATTTGATTTTTTTTTCAAGAGATGTAACCTTTTTTTCTTTACAGTCAAGTCTTAAATGTTTATAAATTTTTTTTCTCCAGGAATAATTTCATCTATGGGTCTCATCTAAGTAAAGACGAAATCGCCTTCTCCGATCCCACGCCTGACGGCAAACTCTTCGCAACGCATTACTGTGGAACCTCTCAGTTTTTGGTCTACAACTTTGTAAGCGGCAATCGCTCAACCTGACAGCACGTGGACATAGAGCCCAGTTTTAAAATACTGACACTTGAGAAGAGGACTGGATTTAGAAGACTTTATTTCACTATACCAAACAGTGCAAAAACGAAGTGAGAGAACAGAAAGCGACCTTAGGATGTTTTAAAGGCTCTTTTTGTTCAGAGCCTTGGTTTGAATTGGTAAAAATTGGCACAGGAGGCGTAGGATGCAAAGTTAGACACTGATATCTAACCCTCACGGCCAGTTTGACGTATTTTAATAAGCCTGCAGAGTAGCTGTTCAGTGAAAGACATCTAAACTGTTCTCTCAGGTTTAGGTTGCAGCCTATTAGGACTCACCGTTTAGTGGAAGCCATGTAGTCCAGTGCACAATTGCAAAATCAGTGTAAGTACTTCTTCCCAGAACATACAGGAAGACGTGTGAACTTTTCTACTGTAAGCAATGCCTCTGTCGTGAGGCGACGACTTTTGAATCTCAGGTTGAAAAACATCATAACCCCTTTAACCCCTGCATCATGTCAGCTATTTTCAAAGAGAGAGTATTTTCCTGATACAGTGTGTTCCATGTGCATTTTAAAGAGGTTTACATGCATGGCGTTGACATCGATGGACGGCAGATGATTTCAAAGAAGTCGCTGGTTTTGCACAACACTGTGCAGAATGAATATGATTCATTTGTTTTTAAAACACAAGTGTAATAATTCCGAATGTTTGCCCGGTTCATAGTATTCCATCTCATTTTAATATTTTTAGAATGATTTTATGTATGTATATGTATTTTGATTGAATTATATTAATTTACTCATGAATGACTACAGATAGATCTTTCTTTATCTTGAAATCACTCCAGCCGAAACATTGGGTTTTTGAAAGCTAATACCATTTAGTATTAGTCTCTGAAGCTAAAAATAATTGGGTTGATTTTATATATTAGGGATTTGCATAATTTATAAATTGGGATGTCATCGAACTTAAAAATGGGCTGAATTTGTATTTAAAGGTGCCATAGAATGCATTGAGAGAATATTTTAAATTGTTCTCTGATATGTACATAGAAGGTATGTAGC
>JAUMHQ010000001.1:273816-286307 GCA_032361165.1 Enteromius paludinosus | reverse complement strand
TTGCCTGGCCCACCTCGAGAGCACCCACCCACCCTCCTCTGCACTATTGACTTTGTTGTTTCTTGCACCCCTGTTCCCTGTGTTTGTTCTGTTTTATGGGCGTCTGGAAGCCGCCCTTTGAGGGGGGGCTATGTCACGCCCCCTGGCGTTCCATTTGTCTGTTTGTTTATATTATCAAAGTTCAACGTGCCTTGTGTTTTCATTCTGTCTTCCTCACATGTCTACCTATTGTAAACCCCGCCCCGGTCCTTAGCGTTTGATTGTCTCCCTAGGTGTTGTCTATGTTCTTGTCATTAGTGTGTCTTTAAGTACCAGTGTTTTTCAGTTCTAGTTCATGTCTCGTTGGTAATGTAATGTATGTCCGTGAGCCCTTGCTCTGTGTTTCCTGGATCTCTTGCTTCTGTTATTAAAGGAACTTTATTTGAAATATCCGCTCTACGTGTTCTCTCGCTCGCTCCGCCTCAGCGGGACAGCGCATACGTGATACTCTCGTGCCGCAAGGCTAGCGTTGTGCCTGATTGTGCCCAGAGAGTCTATCCTCTTGTGCTGTGAGATCTTGACTGGTCCTGGCTGTACAACAAACAACATGTCAAACATGCCAGAAGTTGTTATATTCTATATAAAATCTTATTGTTTTATAAAAGGCTCAAAATCATTTTACTTTTTTTTTTTTCAGTAATACATTTAGGTAAATCTATATTATATATCATATTTCAATCGATACATAAAAGAAAGAAAGAAAAAAAGACAAGAAAGACCTAAGAGCTAATCACACACTTTACTAATCAAGTCATGCTCTATGGCATTAATAGGAATTTTAAATAGGAGTTTCATGAAGTCACTAACTTCCGGCTGTGCAAAGAAACTAAATATATGCAACTGATCCAAAAGAATAAAGTACTTCAACATGCCAGTGACTGATAAATCTTTAATATAAAATTGTACAAGAATTCTGATTTGTACAAAAATTCCATTTACACGCCATATGCATTTTATGCAAAAAAACAAACAAACAAAAAAAAACAACAACAACAAAAAAAATAAACAAATAGATACAAAAGATTCCAAGAAATGTAAATTCATTAACGAAGGACATCATACTGTCTCGTGGGATGAAAAGTAAACAATTTAGAATTAAAGTAGCACTGATAAGCAATTAATATCACCCATCAAAATGGATGCACTTTTCTTCAGTGGGCAATAAAGACAATCAAACAAGACAGCTACATCAAACATCACATTAAAACAAAATAAAAGGTTAACAAATATTTCAGGCTTAGTTATTTTTGCATGTGGTTGCACAACACATGGTATATTATACTTCTATTAAATCATGGACTGTTTTTTTTTTTCTTTCCTTTGTATCACTGACATTCATGTAACTGATTACACTGATCAGACTGTTCCCCCTGTGTTTGATTTTATTTTTATTTGACATAATTTGTAGATTCTGCAATTTCAATTCCATTTGATCTTATTTTTGTGCTTTATCAATCCATGCCTCCAAAGGACCAGTGTTAACACAGCAAATGTAAAGATCACCTTTGCAAGAAACTACATTCTGTAATATTACAGTCTGTAATGGTCCTGTCCTCTGAGCTGCAATAAAATATTTAAGGCTCACAGACTTTTTAGCCAGTGGCTTCATGATAAAAGCCTAACTCTGGGGACAATGCAGGACAGTAATGACTGGCTGACTCTGGACAACAGAGAACTTGATGGGTTCTCAGAGAAGATTATTCTGGTTATTTTATACTGTGAAAAGTAAAATAGGAGCAGGATGGGATGGTACAAGATTAGGAGTTTTCTCTCCAAAAGAAGATCAGTTCATAATAGCAGAACATCCTGAGAAATTTTGGTTTATTTTAATTTACTTCCTCACTCCTTTCCACCTTCTCTCATACATATCTCTTGGTAAACGACTGACACTACAACACATTTTTAAAATGCCATTTTTAAGTAATTTACTTGTCATATATAATGGATATTCACAGGACTGCATTATTTGTAATGGGACTCACTTTTGTGTGTAGGTTTCTTTCTCTCAACACATGGAAATATTATACTTTTCCTTGTGTCCTGTGAGTTTTCTAGTAGTCTTTAGTTTGACAGGCTGGAACATATAGCGGCTATGAGATTGATATCCTTCACTGTATTATATTATTTTACCCATCTACATACAAAATGATGATGATGATGTTATCATTATTATTAAATAAAGTTTTAACAGAGCAAGTTTGGGCATTGTTTTTGAAGCAGTAAATTGCCTCTGAAGTGGCACTCTTTTATAGACCTTTCAAAGATCAGGAAAGTAAAACACTGTTTGACTCTAGGGGAAACATGCCTGTTTTCCCCCTTTCCCTTTAAATTTTGTATAATAAACAGGCAATTACAACTTTTTTGTGTGTAGTGTGCCATCTGAGAAGTTAACATTGTGGGGGTAAAAGATAGAGGGTTGGGTGGTGGCAGAGCAAGAGAAAACAGAGGAGGAAATAAAAGAGAAAACCAGAAGGAGAGTTTGGGTCTTCATGGTGCAGTATTGTCAGCAACATTTACTGACTCACTGAATGTAATAAATTGACAATTGAATTATTACACAGATCAATGATGGAAATATCTCCAGTTTTGTGTAGCAACACATTTTGAATGACACATACTGCTATTCCCTCTTGGAAATTTCTCTTAAGTCTTCTTATCTTCCATCATACCACAAGGCCTGATACTGTTATAGCACATAAAAGAGGGACCAAATACATCATATTTTGAACTGAATGGAGTTTCTGTAATGTAAATTACATTTCATTCATTCATAATTATCTTTCATTTCATTTACTTTAAATGACAGCAACAGACATCAAAGGGTTAATTTGCATTCAGTTAATTTATATAAACAGATAACTAGAAATAAATAGTCATATCTACATACCCACTAACTATCAAATTCAATAGTGCTTTTTTTTCTTTGCCTTGATATTGTGTGGCCAATAGTCAATGTTGGTAAAGATGTTCTGCTGTAAATGATCTGGAACTCTAAGGAAATGGGAACATGGACATACATAAACATCTTCTCAGTGTCTTATTTCTATTCATGAAGTTTTGTTACATTGTCTTTGATTTTGGCCACAGTTTAGAACCTCTCTTGTGTAGCACTCTGAAATGTCAATGCCATTTTAATATGATAAAACTGATTGAATTTATAGAAACAAAATAAATTATAAGACACTTACTAACTCTTTTAAAGTAAAACTACATGCAGTAGAAAGATTATCTACCTAACCTCTGGGCTAATTTAGCACCTTTATCCTTACACTTATACTTCTGAAATGATATTATCAGAGCCAGTATTACATATTTACTGCATTCAAATGAATATACCTGAAACACTAAATGGGATGAATATTGGGTTTAATCATGTCAAATGAGATTACTCTCATATCAAGATCTGGCACATGTCTGTTAAAGGAACAGTAATTACCTCTTGGCACTGTATCCTTATAAATGTCACTTTCAAGTTGGACAACCACCATTATAAAGTGTTATCCTTGTAATAATTTTACAAGTCCCACTAGTATAGTTGCAAAGTGCAAAACTGTTTTTTTGTTTTTTGTTTTTTTTGTACCAAAGCTATAAACATGAGAAAACAAAACAAAAAGGTACTGTGTCAGAGCTAAAAGCATGCCAGCTCCATCTGTATATCTAACATGTAGATAAAACAAGTCACAAGTCACATGTTTTTACTTTTTCTTTTCTAGGTTAAAACATTCTTAAAGCCAAGATAGATGAATCAAGCTAGGCAGATGCTACTTTGTCTTGCTTAACTTTTTTATGAAAGTATTAGACTAAAATAAAGTATAAGAAACAAAAAAAAATATCAAAGACAAAAAAAGAAAATATCAACCATCAATACAACTGTTTCACACCAAACAGCCCCTCACAACATTAATATTTACATGTTTAAGCCAGTCTTAACATGCTCTTGAATTGGATTCTTTAAAAGATATAATTACACAAATGTGTTTTTTTTTTTTGTTTTTTGTTTTTTCTCATGATCATTTCTGCAGGCAAGAGTCACAAATTAAAAACTTAGAAGTTTTTGTGAGGGATGGAGAGATATATGATGTATTTTGCTTCCAAAAACAGAAATGTCAAGAGGACACAATTCTGCTCTTCTGATCAAATTTTTTATTTTTGAAAAGATTTTTGGGGAGAAATAATGCTGTTTTTATAGCATTACGATGCTGAGGAATGGAGAGGGCATTGTTGTGTGGAGTATTTGCAACTTGAGGCAATGTGGTGCAGAGGGATTTCTGGTCTAGTCAATCATTGTGGTATAGGTGGCATTTTTGTGTAGGTTGGGGTTCTGGCTATGTCTGTTTCTGCTTCTCACAGAAGAAAACATCATGTTACAGCCAGGTATTTTGCATTTGTGCATTTCACGCAGATGGACAGTCTTGTAGTGCACTCGAAGGGTCCCTTTGTTACTGTACAGTTTGTGGCAGATGGTGCACAGGATGCCTCCTGTGCCATTAACTCCACTGGATGCTAAGACGGATGGTGAGAATGAAGCGTCACAGTGCAGAAGCCCATCCTCTGTAGCTCCTTCTCTTCCTTCCTTCCTGGCATCCTCTGTATCATTTCCTTCTTTTGCCAGTTTCTTAGCTACAGTACTAGGGGTGTAGTCTTCATTGTCACTGGCACCGTCCAGGTCATCAAGTAGGATGCCCTCATCACTGCCCTCATCAGACTCCTGTGAGGACTGCACACTGCCACTTGATTGTACGCTGGAGGTGGTGCTCAGGTCCAACACCATGTAGTCATCACTGGGGCCATGGCAATAGCCATTGCTGCGTGAATATTTTTTAGCAACTGTGGATCTCATTCCCTCATGTCCTCTGTCTCGTGGTGGTCCAGCATTCTCTACCCCCTCCAGTTCCAGATGGTGGTCAGCATATATCGTTGACAGGAACTCGGCACGCAGCTCTTTAGGCATGGTTGTAAGCTGGGGATCCAGGACAATGTCATCCAGCTCTTTGGTCAGTAGTTTGCGGTGCAGGTTGATGTTGGAGCTATGTCTACAGGGAAGAGAGGAGAGGGTTCCTGTAGCAATTTATTTGAACTGAAAACATACAAAGATGTGCAATCATACATGCATACATACATTTTAAAAAATCCTGTATTTTCCCTTTTTTTCTTGAATAAGTGAATGAATGTGTGTTAGAGCACACTCTTTTCTGACACAGCAGAGAGTTCAATAGCTCTAGAACAGCTTAAACAGTATCCTGCTAAAGTGTTTACTCCTGTCAGCATGTCTGCAGGCATGCACAAATGCAATTGACTCTGACTCAATTAAATACTCCACCACGTTGAATGGGAGTTTATCAATTGATTTGAGCCATGGTAATGCAATAATCGAGGGAAACTCAATAGCTTATTAACTCTTGGACAGCATTAGCACATTGACTCACTCCTGAAGGTAGCTTAATAGAGACCCATAAGTATATTGTTCATTTAGGCTCCACTTTAATAAAGATGAATTTTCTCTCACTCAATCCAGGATCACATAACACATAGCAAGAAAAAGTGACTTTAAATCAATTCATCCAAACCTTGACTTATTTTCGTACAACTAAGTCTGCCTCTAGACAACTTTAAACTAATAACTACCTCAAATATGAGACCATGCAATAAATATGACTGTCTGAATTTGGTTTGACAGAAAATAAAAATAAACTAGTAATACTGCTGTAGAATTGGTTAAAACATGGATTAACAAAACCAAAATAAAACAACCAAGATATGTGTGTTCAATGAGCCTCTGTGAGTGCCATACAACCATAGCCTACCACATTTTCAATCTAAAATTAAGAGAAATGTAGATATAAGAAAACAAATGAAAAAGACCTCAGCAAACCCAGGCCATGCATAAGGGCTAAAAGTAACTTAAATAATCACCTAAATGTAACTGATAAATAGATGGTACAATGTATTGTAGAGCTTACCAGCAGTGCCATGGTTGATGCAGTCAAAAAGGGTCCCTTTTCTTTAATTATTTAGTTCCCTATCCGACATTCTCCTGCAAGAAGTAAAAAAAATTCAATAGAGGGACCCTTTCTGGTGATATAAGGTATAGAGGAGTGGACCACCAAAGCATCATCAACACTCAAGAGAGAAGCAAACTGACTAGCTGTGGTGGTCAACAGATATGAAGAATACTGTATGTATAGTTGACCATTATTGATTTTGCTTATTTATACAATATCAGACTAGTTCAATGTTTTTTAAAGGGCTCTAATAGGAAATAATTAACTGTTTTCAATGATGTCTTAAAAAATAATCTAATCTAAATGGATAGATAGTTAAATTTTGAGTGACTCATAGCAATTATTTATAACTTGTTTATAGTGACAGTAACTTTAATGCAGTTAATGATGCTTAAGTCGGCGGCTCCTTTTGCAGCATGTGACCATCCCTGGAAATTGCACCCTTACACTGCTCATAAGCTCTAGACTGGCATAACTAATTGGCACCTACATTTTATTGCAAAATGATACTATTGTCCAAAATATAAAGATAAATTAATGCTATGCTAAATCCCTGTGAAGACTCTTGATGAGCATAGTTTTGTCTTATGTGTTGATATGGTTCCTATCTAAACAGCAATTTATATAGATTAGCCAATATATAGCCAGTTGTGTGTTTAAATCACAGTCATGCAAACATGCTTTAAACAGAAGACAGATCTAATGTCTCAGCGGTAAGCTGTAAACTTTTTGTATCTATAAACTACTGTATGCTGTAACTCTAGACAACCTTTTGATAGTTTTTTTTTTTTTTTTTTTTTTTCTGTGTACATTAAAATATAGTGTAGTGAGCACACATGCCACTGTTAAAGTTGCATTGTCTTTGCTTACTTTTTAAAATAAACTCCATACACTTCCTTCACAATCAACTTGTAGTTTTGAAGTACTGGTTTGAAGAGTCAAAAACACAGGTTTGAGGAGTCAAAAACACACATACAACTCATAATTTCTGTTAGTTAGAAAAAAATAGGGGTCAAGCATTGAAGGTTTAGGCACCTATTGTATTTGTTAGTTACAATTCTCCCTTCTTCTTCTTCTTTACACTTACATTTCTGCAAAATAACCTTCCAACAACAAGGTCTACAAGCAAAAATTTTCTAATTTTCTAATTTTAAAATTTCTTGGATTATGCAAAGTCATATGCATACCAATATGTACATTTATTCTGCTCAAGATTTTTGACAATTTCAAATTTTTATCCACAACAAAATTGGTTTCTCTATTTAAAACTCTGTAGCACCACCAATGTTACAATTTAAAATATTTCTGGTAATAACTTTTGAACCTTACGTCAAATGCATACCAAAATGTAAAATTCTACATTTCAATATATATCACAACTTAAATTTTCTAATAAAAATGTACTTTTCAGAACTCGTACTAGATGGTTTATCCAGTTTTCACTAAAATTGCCGTATATCATCAGCGGGCAAAAAAAATAAAATACATAAAAATTATCAAAGGATTTTTGATATACCAAACCTTTTTAAATTGTACAAGTTCTGAAGAGCAGTTTGTACAAATGGGCATAAGGCTGTATCTCTTCAAAGCTTTGGCAGATTTTAACTAAATTTGGTATGTGTTATGACAAGCACAAGGTTTTGGCACAGTACCACCTACTGTTCAAAAGATATTTGAAAAAATTCAACATTTCTGCTGAAAATTATATTTTCAGTTTTACCAAGCATTTACACTTTATTTTGATAATCACTTTACACTTTATTTTTGATAATCACTTTAACAAAAATACACTTTATTTTGATAATCCACTTTACAAACACTAAGTAATTTTGTAACTATATAAAACGACATGTCAACTAATTTGAACTAATTTGCAATTACTTGTCTATTAACTCTCAGAGTAGACTGTTAGGGTAGGTTTGGGTTTAGTAGAATAAGTTGACATATAATTCCAAAGTTTCTAATTATCAGTATTTTGTATGATGTGGATCCACCAAAATAAAGTGTTAGAATTTATTACGCAGTTAGTTGCAAAGTTAAAGGAGTCAGATGTTGCGATTTCAAGTTTTCCTTTCTCTTTGGAGTGTTACAAGCTGTTAGTGCATAGAAAGTTATGACTTGTCCACAACCCCCTAAAATGGCTTGTTTTAACACGCCACACAAAGTTGGTTTATTATATAACACCGCCCAAATGTTTATACTAAGAAAAAAGTCAGGATTATTCTAGCTGTAGTTTTGCTGCCGGTTGCTGGAGATGCTGTGTTTCATTGAGAAAGTGAAACTTCTTTGTTTGTGCTTCCAAAAAAGGACTACTAACTACAAATCAGTGGTTAAGTTGTATTTACAACACCATTCCAGAACAGTTCAACACAAATGTTAGAGTGTGTTTAGTGCATTTATGGAGGACTATTTCCTGATCCTGGGAGCAGTCTATGCTAACTGTGTACAGAGGCTATGGTGCAATTCCAAGTCTGTAAGGACAGTCTGGTGCTGCTGACTCACAACCTTTAAGTTATACTTTCTTCAGTGAACGGTAATGCTGTTGTCGTTTGTCATTTCTTCAGTCATGAATATAGAGACATGGTGTTATGTTCATGAAGCGTGATGCAAAACAATGCATAAAAAAACAGTACTAATCATGAACAGTAATTATGTGTCCACTGAATGCAACAAATGCCTTGTTTGTAATGTGTTTTATTGTTGGTGTCATAGCGCTGGGACGCAGCATCACTTTATGATAAGTGATGCTGTGATAGTTTATAGTTGCCCTGTCTTGCGTGCGGAGATTGTGGTCATTCTAGCAAAAGACGTGATGGAGCCAGTTCCTCCAGCTGATATGAATACAGGCTTTTACAACCCTAAAAAGCATGTTTGGATGCATCCGTCCCCAGGATTGGTTTGCAACGATTAACCTGAAGGACAAATACTTTAATGTTTTGATTCTTCCGCGCCACAGGCCATTCCCGAGGTTCGCGTTCGAAGGTTGTGCATATCAGTACAAAGTCCTACCGAGGACTCTTCGAGGTGGGCATGGCAACGTGGCACTCATCGGGTCGAAGTTATACCAGCCTGCTGGCAAACCTTCACCCCGTGGTCAGACCTCTCATTTCTCCGGGCAGAAGTTCCCCTGGAGCAGGTCTTTAGGCATGCTGTGGTATTCACAGATGCCTCCACCACCGGCTGGGGGGCCACATACAACGGGCATGCAGTATCAGGGGTATGGACCTGGTGGTGGTGGAGCTGCAAGCGCTGACCCAGCCCTAGCTTTGCTCTGTCCCGTCTGAGCACTGAGATGTTATGTTGACCGGACAAAAAGCTACAGGACCTCAGACCAGCTTTTTTTCTGTCACGGAGGCCGGCAAAAAGGGAATGCCCCCTCAGGTTATGGGTCCACTCAACAAGGAGTGTGGCATCATCCTGGGCACTGGCAGATATTTGTAGAGCTGCTGGCTAGGCGACCCCTAACATGTTCACTAAATTCTATAGCCTTCATGTGTTCCTCAGTATGCTCCTGTGTTCTCACCTCAAACGGTAGAGGCACTGAGAGGCCCAGTTTCGGGTTGGCATGTTAACTTCTCCAGAGTGTCCATACAGTAGAACCTGCTGAGTTCCTCTGTCCCATAGAATCATATAGAATTGAATAATTCCTAATTTTCCAATATCAGCCTTTTTGGGCGTCAGCCATTTTATAGTAAATATGTATATACAAATGTCTTTTACAGGGGTCTCCAACCCTGTTCTTGAAGATCTATCATACTGTAGAGTTCAGCTTCAAACCTAATCAAGCACACCTGAACCAACTTATCAGCTAACCAGCGTAATTACAGACAAGTCTGTTGGAGCAGGGTTGGAAGTCTGCAGAAAGGTAGCTTTTCAGAAGCAGGGTTTTAGAACTCTGGGCCTATATTTTTAAAGAAGCTATGACACATTCTTTTGAGAACTATGATTGATTGAATGTCCAATAAAGAAATAAAAGAGGGCATTTAAGAGTAGGGTCTATAATATGCCTTCACTTTAAAAAATACCAGAATATTTTTTCCTGTTTTCCTTTACTCTCTCTTTCTCTCTCTTGCTCAAACACATATATATATATATATATTAGGGCCGGGACTCGATAAAAAAAAAATTATCTAATTAATTAGAGGTTTTGTAATTAATTAATCAAAATTAATCGCATTTTAATCGCATATAAATATTTGACCTGAGAACCACGCTAGCTGCTATATGTTTAGCATTGTTGTGATACTTGAGGCTTGATGTGTTCCTTTGTTGCATAGCTTGCACATAACCAATGCTCTTATCGACACTTCCATCCATTCATTTTTTTATAACTAAATTTCCCATCCACAGGGCCACCCAAAGCAGTTTCATCAGCTTCTTTGTCCATGTTCGTTTGTTTTTGTCTGAACGCTAGTTGGTGCTCCAGTATAATTGGTCCAGCGAAACTCATCCAATAGGGGTGGGCGATATGGAAAAAATATCATGATTTTTTTTGTGGGGAAATCACGATTCACAATTTTTATCCCGATTCTTTTTCAACTTGTTTTTTTTTAAACTATTTTGCAAATTACAGAGCTAGGGCTGGGCGATATGGCAAAAGTATCATATTTTATTATGATTCTTTGTCACTGATTTTACTTTTTGAAAGTTGTCTGAGCAGTACAGACAAACTAATTAAAACAAAGCCCATAAAATAAAAAAGGGCAGACATTTACACCAAAATGAGCAAAGATAAAAATCGTTGTCATTTTATCTTTGTTATTCGAATAGATATACATTACAAATAAACATAATATGAATAAAACAAACAGTGCTTTTATTTTTCAGGAAGAGTAGCTGTATTCAGCAGTATTGAAAGGGGAAACACTATATACATCTACACTACATCCATCATTTACTCACTCTCAGCTCGTTTTTATCTGAATGAGTTTCTTTTTTCTGTTAAACATTGTATTAAATTCAATGAGGACCAGCTACTGTTTGGTTACTCAAAATATTTAATT
Organism: Enteromius paludinosus; assembly: GCA_032361165.1. NCBI lineage: Eukaryota > Metazoa > Chordata > Actinopteri > Cypriniformes > Cyprinidae > Enteromius > Enteromius paludinosus. The sequence goes on along the minus strand of JAUMHQ010000001.1, from coordinate 275,263 downwards.
TTGTGTTTAGCACATGAAATAAATTAATAAAGGTTTGGGAAATGTAAGTGGGTAAATAATGACAGTTATAATTTTTGGGTGAACTATCCCTTAAATGACAAGCTCCGGCATGTTTAGTTCTGTCCCTTTAAGAACTGCATGCGTGCGTCTAATATCCTGACACGCTTTCTCAAATGTGATAAATATCTTAGTTCAGTAATTAGGCGCTATTTGACAGGCTTTTAGTGCGCGCGCGCTTTGAAACGTTACGCAGGAAAGCGCATCTGGACAGCACACATATGAAATGTTTAATCATCAAGACTTTTTAAAGCGAATAATGTACTTTTGTGATTGTGAATCAGTGCAGTGTCTGGCAAGTGTAATTCTAGCACTGAGTTCACACTGATGTGAATGTATGTCGCGTTGTAGGCTACAGCATATGACGGAGATGATGGTCATATCGCCCACCCCTATCATCCAGTGAGAAACGTTCCGCGGTGCAAAAATAAGTGCGACTAAAATAAGTGTAAAAAAATTATGCGTTATTTTTGTGTAATTAATTAATCTAAATTAACGCGTTTTATATATATATATATATATATATATATAATATATTCTTCTTTTTTTTTTACCATGCTGTATTGCTTAACATATTTTATTGGAAATGAACAGTGACACAATTATGGTTCTGAAAGTGCTGTACTTGTTTGTGTGACCACTTCTCTTATAGAAGATTGTGACAGACCCAAATTATCACTGCTGCATAGATGCAGTTTTCAACTTGCTAAATACATTAATGTAGTTAATGTAGTGATTACGTCCATTTCTAGCACTATGGCATTTCAGCATGGTGCCAGATAAATTAGTGTGCATGTCTCTAATAAGATTGGTCACAAACATAATCGAATGTGTAGCGTCTTATTAAATCACTTTCATGAATTGTGTGCAACACATTTCATCTCTTTGTTTCATCCATTTTTCCCACAACTAAAGACAATCTTAAGCGTCTTAAAAGTCCTTGCCATAACCCTAACAATTTAAGACCTTAAGACCACTTTTAAAAGGTTAAGATCCTTTCTAAAGTTTGAAAAAACTGAAGTAATAGTGTCTTTGGTTAAGTGCATCTTTGCCAGACTGAGATGTAAACTACACAGTTGGCTTTTTATTGTCTAATTTAGTTTTTAATCTGATGTTTTAAATTGTTTTTGTTGGATGCAAGTATTTTGTTTTCACTGGATATTGGATACAGGATATTGATCTTTATTAGGTCTTTAAAGGGTCTAAAAAAGTTCCATTAAAGGAGCCGTATGTAAGAAATTTATTGTAATAATCATAAAATGTCTCTGTTATGTTCAAGAGGCATTAAGAAAACATGTTAATTTCAAGTACTCATCACTGACAGCAGTCGTACAGCCTGGATATTCTCATTTAAAAAGCGCAGTTGCAGCCCTCAACTGATGTTTATGTT
>JAUMHQ010000001.1:251911-266994 GCA_032361165.1 Enteromius paludinosus | reverse complement strand
GTAACCCACTCTAAAGCCTTTCCCGTGAGCAGTGAACAAACGAGCGACACCTTGCTGTCGTCAGTAGAAAAACAACCGGCTTGTTGCTTCATATAAATCTCCACTTAATAAAAAATTTAAAATAATAGGGTAATAAAAAACCCTCGCACATACCTGGTGCTCGTATGTAATGATCGTAGTCAGACAGGCAGAGTTCAGTTTACAGGCAGACAGCAGTATAGGAGACAAGACAATAATCATGGTCGAAGAACAGGCAAAAAGGTCAGGACAGGCAGCGAGTATCAATAATCCGAATAGACAGTCCAAATGTAACCAGAGAGACAAACAGAGTAAACGCTTGGTAGTGATCGCTAGGCAAATCAAAACTTTGCGTAGAGCTGATCTGAAGTCAGTGTTTATATAGTCCAGATAACTGGCGACAACTGTGAGAGGAAACAGTCAAGGTACGTGGGTATAATGAGTCTGAGTAGGAACTAGGATTCCGGCGAAGGTTCCCGCTGCTGAGTAGCAGAGAGAGCCACGGAGGCGCGGCTCATGACAGTATAATAAACAGAAGATGTATTGTTCGCTGGTGTGGGCGCAAATATAGTTATCGTTATTGTTAGCTTTATAGTTATTGTGCTGGGTGTGAACGGGCCTTCAAGCAAATATGGTTACCCTGTCAGACGAATCACTTCGACGTTACATATGGGAACTCGCCAGAGAGACCAATTGCCTTTGAGCTTTATACAAAAGGCCAATAAAATTGGCGTGCACTTGATTGCGCTCAGGTGCAATCAATCACTGTGTGAGTATAAGAGGGCACGCGCACAGTGCACATGCAGCTTTTCGCTTCAGAGCCTCGCGGTCATGATCGCTGTCTTATGAGAGCATGCTGAGGCATGGTGGATGGTTCCTGTGCTCATTGCGAGCATATGACCATGGCTACATTGCGAGTCCGCCTCTCGTTCGCGAGACGGCTCCCTTCGCGTCCTTCCCGTAGAAAGTCGTTGGACCATAGCAAGTTCACGGCTGATATGGCGAGGCACCTTGGGGACCTACGGGTGACTGTTGGGAATGCTCCGTCCAGGGCAACACCTTCGCGGACTTCCACGGCACCCCATAGTTCCGCCTGAGGAGACCACTTTGAGCTATGTAGCGGGGCCGAGTGCGTCCTCTGACGCACCGAGAGAGGCTGAGATGTCTACCGCAGCATCAGAGGGTGAGTCTGATGGTGAGGCTAGAACCGCTCCAGGTGGGCGTTGTGACGTCCGTCCCGTCTGCAATGGATGCCAAGCTGTCAGAAATGCTCCTCCACGCCGCGGCAGGAATCGGTTTGGAGGTGCCCCGTGGATGATTGGTTCCTGGGGGCCAGAGATGCAGCACCACCACGCTCTCCCCCAGTGCCTTTCTTCCCGGAGGTGCACGAGGGGCTGACCAGGTCATGGCGAGCCCCTTACTCATCACGCCTGCTCCCAGGCCCCTCGGCCCTCTCCACGCTCGATGGCAGTACAGCAGGGGGTATGAGGTGGTTCCCCAGGTTTAGAGTGCTGTGTACTTGTGCCCGTGCGGTGCCTTCCCTGGCGGGGCCAGCCTCGCCTCCCATCCCAAGGTATGTAAGCTTTCGTCCGCTCTGGCGGGCAGAGCTTACGGTGCTGCCGGATAGGCTGCTACCGCCGTACATGCGATAGCAACGCTGCAGGTCTACCAGGCCAAAGCGTTGAAGGAGCTGCATGAGCATGGACCTAACCAGGCGGCTATGCGGGAACTCCGCGCAGCGACCGACTTCGCTCTCTGAGTGACGAAGGTCATAGCGCGTGCGCTTGGTCCAGTGATGTCTACTGCAGTAGTCCAGGAGCGTCATCTATGGCTGAACTTGGCGCAGGTGCCGGACGGCAAGAAGGCTCGCTTTCTTGACGCGCCCATCTCCCAAGCCGGCCTATTTGGCAACACTGTCGGGGACTTAGCCCAGGAGTTCTCGGCAGTCCAGAAACAGTCGGAGGCGATGTCTCACATCTTGCTTCACCTGGCCAGCCGGTCCCCGAGTGCCCAGCCTCAGTCTGTTCGTCGCCGAGGGCGACCCCCCGCAGCATCCAGTCATCCTGCTCCGATAACACATGATGCTCATCTGGCGGCCCAGAGGACCAGACAGAGGGGTCGTCGAGCTGGCCACGGGCGCGGGGCGCCGCCGTCTCAGGGACTGGCCAGGAACACCCGGAGGGGCGGGAAGCGTCCCTGAGACAGGCAGCCTGAAGGTGTTGAGATCTGCTCTTCGGGGACAACGATGACATCTGCGTTCCCTCTTCCGAAGGAGGGCCGGGAGACTCTGTGCATTCAGCTGCCGCTGGCCTTCGGGTCAGCAGTACCCACAATTTCACAGAAAGAGCAATTTCTCACACCTCCGGGTCCAGTGTCCGGAGGTCTACATCTAACCAAAACCTTTTTGTCTCCTCAGAAGCAGACCCAGGACACTGTGTCGCCAGCACGGGATCCAGGGAGACAGGTAGGCGCTGCTCAGAGCAGCCAGACTTTTCTCCAGGACGTTCATCCTTCTGGGATCAGTCCCTGCCCCGGTCCCCTAATAGGCTGCCCCACCTCGAGCACAGCGGTCAACTTCCCTTTGATTCCCCTGTCGACGCGGCTCAGAGCCTGGATAGCGCTCCCCGGCCCCTCACGGTGGTTGATACAGACGGTACGCCTCGGCTATGCGATACAATTCGCCATGTGCCTGCCTAAGTTCCGCGCCATCCGCCACACCTCTGTTCGTGCAGAGAGCGATGCTGCCATTCTGCATGCGGAGATTGCTGTCCTACTGCTGAAGGAAGCAATCGAGCCTGTCCCTCCAGCCGAGATGAAGTCAGGGTTTTACAGTCCTTTCTTCATCGTGCCCAAGAAGAGTGGTGGGCTGAGACCCATCCTGGATCTGAGAGTTTTGAATCTGTCTCTTCTCAAGATGCATTTCAAAATGCTCACTTCGAAGCGCATACTGACATGCATTCGGAGCCAGGATTGGTTCGCAGCCATCAACCTGAAGGATGCATGCTTTCATGTCTCGATTCAGCCCTGACACAGACCTCTTCTGCGGTTTGCGTTCGAGGGTCGAGCATATCAGTATCGCGTCGTACCCTTTGGCCTTTGCATCTTTACAAAGGTCGCGGAGGGTGCCCTCTCCCCGCTGTGGCAGATGGGCATCCGCATTCTCAACTATCTCAACGACTGGCTGATAATATCTCACTCGAAGGATTTGTTGTGCAAGCACAGGGACATAGTGCTACGGCACCTAAGCCATCTGGATCTTCAGGTCAACCTGGTGCTCTTTGTCTGCTTTGGTGGCCAGCACAGAGAGGGAATGCTGTCACTAAACAGAGGTTGGCTCATTGGGTGGTAGAAGCCATCTCCCTGCCTTATTTGTACCAGGGAGAGCCATGCCCCTTATGTTTAAGAGCTCACTCCACAAGATGCGTTGGCTCATGGCACCTCTCGAGCAGATATCTGTAGGGCTGCGGGCTGGGCGACACCCAACACCTTCGCCAGGTTTTACGACCTCTGCGTTGAGGCTGTGTCTTCTCACGTCCTTGATCGGGACAGCAGGTGAGCGAGAGGACTGGCTGGTGCCGGCTTGATGCTCATCTCCTTCAAGATCCATGCGTTATTCTCTCAGTGTTCCCTTGAAAGCGCATAACCTGAGTCCTCCTGTCCCGCAGTTGGGCTAGAGTGGAGATAGCTCCGGCTGTGCTTCCTCTGGGTCTCCTTCGCCCAGTAGGTGTGGAGACATAATACCTTTTTCCACAGTCAGCCAGAAGGCTGTGTTTTCCTCCAGTTATATCCATATTTCAATAATATATTGCATTTCTTTATTTTCAAGCGAGAACGTTGCGTTAAGACATGTCTCCGCCCTCAACCATGCTTTAAGCACCATGGCTAGCAACTCCGTATGTCCCCTTCATTTGGACACAGAGGTTGGGAAGGTTACGTGCAGATGCCTCTGCTGACGAACTTGAAAAGTAAAAAGCCTCGACAGTCGGCAGGGGATCTCCACGTAATGCGGTCTCAGAGTCGTGGCTCTTTGCATGGGTGTTCCCATATGTAACATCGAAGTGAATTGACTGGAAGGAGGGAACTGAGACGTTACACTTTCTTCTGCCACGATTCTGAGGTCGCGCTGATGCCAGCTCGGCTCTTCAGCGAAAACCTGCATGTGCACTGTGCGCGTGCCCTCTTATACTCACACAGTGGTTGAGTGCACCTGAGCACAATCAAGTGCACGTCAATTTCATTGGCCTTTTGTATAAAGCTCAGAGGCAATTGGTCTCTCTGGCGAGTTCCCATGTGTAACGTCTCCGTTACCTCCTTCAGGGAATGTGGGTTACATTCGTAACCTAGACGTTTTAAGCAAAAGATGCAAAGGAAACAAAAGAAATTACCAAGTTATAAGAAAATTCAATAAAGCATATGTTTAACCCTTGATTATCCTTTATGTCATTGATGTTTTAATAATGAGAATACATTTTTTAATGAATCTTTGTAAAGTTAGCAAGTTTTGCAGCCGAATGTGACCAAAGATTATGGCCTCAGAGAACAGTGTGAGAGGAATGGCTAAAATTAACCATTGAGAAATTTGAACCAAAATGTGTGTTAGACTTTTCACAAAGACCCTAAAGAATAACATAAACTTGTGGAACTGGTTATGTAGTGACCCCTTTAACGTTAATTTTACTAATTCACAGCTTCTAATATCGCAAAAGTTCATAAAGTCCACTGCTTATACTAAAAGTATTTAGTATTTTATGTCTTACAGACATAAAACAGAACTGCAATATCTTGAATTAGCTCCACCATAAACTCACTGACATCAGATGTGTTGTTGTGGTGAGGTTTTATTAAGCGTGAATATGAACCCAGTGGTGCTGCTTTACACTGAAATCTTCCTGCTCTGATTTTGCCTCTGGTGAAGATATGGTGAAATGAGACATTTGAAGCAAATAATAAATAAATAAACACTAAAGGCTGCTGAAGGGTGAATCCTGTTCAGAGACGGTCTGTACGCACTCTCCTGGTTTTGGCTGTTTGTTGAGTCTCTGGCTGGCAGCAGAGCAAGCGAACGTCTTCTTATCTGCTCATTGCAGAGCACTTCCTCAGCTTCATAATCTGTTCCAGCGCTCTCGCTGCCTGATGCAGCTCCTCTCGCCAATCCTCATGGAAATAACCATGCAGGAAAATGACATACAGCAGAGAACTGATTATACGCATGTAATTTTACTGAGAGAAATGCATGGGAACTATATGTTACCAGGCAACATTTCATTCAGGGCAGGAGTTGACCAGGACTTGTGTTTTTTCTCTCTTTGTTCTTCGCTCTCATTTGCTAAATCAAGCATCATTATTTGCATTGCCTATATTTAAATGTAATCTTTTAGCAGATGCTTTTATCTAAAGTGACTTGCAAATGAGGAACATCACAGACAATTTATCAGAAGAGCCATGCTATTTGCAGTGTATAATATAAGAAGCCACTGAGGGGTGCAGTAAATGCCAGGGGACCAAAAATGCTGCTTTAAAATGATTGTTTCATTCTGTACTTTTTATTTTAAATGATATACACATACACATACAAATTTATATAATATAATATAATAATGCAGTAAAATAAAATGAAAATCTGTAAATCATAGAAAATCATAAATGAAAGTGAATTCCCTCTCCATCTCTTCAAAATGCAGTGCTATCGATCTTAACAATGCAAAGAAGAACATAATGGATAGAAAGAAACACTTATTGAGTGCTCCAAATTAAAAATGTAAATATTTAGTGATAAAGATGTAAGGTGGTCTTTACACTTCCAGTACAATGCTTCAGCTGTAAGAATCAAAGAGTGAAGTTCTACATAAGATATAGGACATCTCTAAACAATAAATATATGTGAACCTTCAACACAAAATCAGTCTTAAGTCGCTAGGCTATATTTGTAGCAATAGCCAAAAATACATTTTATGGGTCAAAATGATAATTTTTCTTTTATGCCAAAAATCATTAGGATATTAAGTAAAAAATCATGCTCTATTAAGATATTTTGTAAATTTCCTATGGTGAATATATCAGAAATTAATTTCTGATTAGTAACATGTATTGCATTTCTGATTTTCAAATAGTTGTATCTTAAATAAATATTGTTTAATTGCAGAAATATCTATATATTGTTCTATCCTAACAAACTATACATCGATAGAAAGCTTATTTATAATTTTATATATAAATGTCAATAATAATAATAATAATAATTTTTAAAAAAAATCAACACTTATCACTGGTTTAGTGGTTAGTATAGATAAGGTCGTGGAGAGGGTGGGCGGGCTAACTGTCTGGCATTGGACCACTGTGGATCCTCCAAAGTCCCCAGACCCGCCATGGTCTCCAGAGACCCCAGACCAGCCTAGACCTCCTAAGGCCTCAGACCCGCCATGGTCTTACCAACGAACTTATCTTTGCTCGCTGTCTCCTAGATCTCCTCTGTGTCTGTAGGATTCCAAGGATTCCTCTGTTGTGGTGTGTGGTTATGGTTGTCATCGTCTTCTCCTGAGTGTTTGTCCTGTGCCTCCTCGTCTCCACCTGTGATCAGAAAAGAACTGTATCAACGAACTGGTTTATCATCCTTCAATGTGTCTGCAATGTGTTTACTCACCCGATATATCGTCTGTTGTGTTCTCACCTGTGAACTCATTGTCACAATAAACATTGCTGCTTTTACTTACCTTGAGTCTCCAGTCCGCTTCGTAACAGGTAGTAGGGTTGAGTTTTTTTTTTTGTTTTTTTTTATGATGTCAAATAGTGTCGAAAGAAATGGGTTTTCAGCAGCCGTTTGAAGGTTGTAAGGGAGTTGGTATTTCGGATAGTGATGGGGAAGATCATTCCTCCAGCCAGGAACGGTGTGAGAGAATGTTCTGCAAAGAGATTTTGTGCATCTTTGTGATTGTACAATGAGGTTTCGCTCACTGGCGGATCTCAGAGTTCTGGAGGGAGTGTAGATTGGAATCAGTGAGTGGAGGTAAGCGGGAGCCGAGCCGGTGATTGTTCCATATGCAAGCATCAGTGTCTTGAATTTGATGCAAGCTTCAATTGGGTGCCAGTGCAGGGAGATGAAGAGAGGAGTGACATGAGCCCTTTTGGGCTCGTTAAAGACCAGTCGAGCTGCTGCGTTCTGAATCATATGTAGAGGTTTGATTGTGCAAGAGGGAAGACCAGCTAGAAGAGCATTGCAGTAGTCCAGCATGGAGATGACCACGGCCTGGATAAGAAGTTGTGTGGCCTGATCTGTAAGAAAGGGCCTGATCTTTCTAATGTTGTGTAGGGCAAACCTGCAAGATCGGGCAGTTTTAGCAATATGCTCTTCGAAGGTAGAGGTGGTCATCGAAGATAACTCCAAGATTTCTGGCTGAACTTGATGGGGTAATAGTTAATGTATCCAAATGGATGGTGAAATCATGCTGTAGAGTTGGAGTTGCAGGGAAAACGAGGAGCTCAGTCTTTGCCGGGTTGAGCTGTAGATGATGATCTTTCATCCACTCCGAGATGTCCGCCAAGCAGCCTGAGATCCGTGCGGCTACTAGGGGTGGCAGGGTTCACAAAACCCACGGTTCTGTTTGTATCACAGTTTTAGGGTCACGGTTTTTGGTTCTGTACGGTAGGGGTGGGCGATATGGAAAATATATCATATTCCGATTTTTTTTCTGGGGAGATCACGATTCACGATTTTTATCCCGATCCTTTTTCAAGTTGGTTTTTTAAGACTATTTTGCAAATTACCGAGCTAGGGGTGGGCAATATGGCAAAAATATAATATAATGATGATTCTTAGTCATTGTTTTTACTATTTGCAAGTTTTCTGAGCAGTAGAGACAAACTAATTTGCCTTTTTTATTATTAAAAACAAAGCCTTTCAAGGTAATATAAGTATAAAATAAAGAAGTGCAGATATTTAGGCCAAAATGAGCAAAGATAAAAATAGTTGTAATTTTATCTTTGTTATTCCAATAGATACACATTACAAATAAACAATATAAACAAACAGTGCTTTTAATTTTCAGGAAGAGTAGGTGTATTAAGCAGTATTGAATTAACAAACATGAAAGGTGAAACACATATGTACTTCTTCACTGCATCCTGTGTGTAACGCTGTGCGTTTTTGACAGTATTACTGTATTACAGTATTACACATGTCACATGTGATAAATATCTTAGTTCAGTAATTAGGCGCTATTTGACAGGCTTTTGGTGTACTCCCTGAAAAAGGGGCAAGAGGATACATTGCGCATGTCATGAACCGTCGAACCGTGCGACACATGCATGCTCCGAACTGAGACAAGCGAACCGAACGGTTCGGTTTTTTTTTCATCAACTGTGCCATCCCTTATTTCTGTGCTTCCATACTGCACAGTTACAGAAATAAGATTTTCATGGCTGTAGTAAATGTCATACGACAGCAGAGATGTGAGGCAGAGAGCAGCTTATGTGCTGAATTCCAGCTGAAGACCAGAGTCCATGTTGAGGTGCACAGTAGCAGCACATGTACAAGCATCCTTCTACATCTTTGTAACACCCTCTCCTGACACTCAATCGCACCTTTTTACACAGGGCTGCAAGCGGAAAGGGCAAATTCAGGAAGAATGTACTTGTTTAGTACCTATGGTCCGAACACACTATTGAAATACAAATACTTGCGTAGAATTATTACTAAAACATTGCGTACAGACAAATCTGGAAATGTGCTTACGCACAAAAACATTCAGATGTATGAAACACTGCATACGTGGAATCCCACGCATATTCTCTTTGTACATCCGAATTAACGTGAAATTGAGTGCACATGCACGAGCGCTAAACCCCTCCCTGCCTCCTCCCCTGTATAAATATGATAATGACTCTACTTTGGAAAAAAACCCAGAAAAAGCAATGGCAAAAGCAAGCAAGCAAGAAGATAAACTTCACAGAATGTGAATTGGAGGTGCTCCTATCGGGTATAAACTGGAGAAAAACTGTTATTTGCAAGTTTGTCCTCCGGAATTAATAAAAAACGAAAAAATAAATAAATAATAGAGTGGGAGAGTTTAGCTGACACAGTGGGCTCTGAACATCGCACTGTGAATGAATTAAAAATGAAATGGTCCGATGTAAAGGTGCAGGTTAAGAGGAGAATAGTGGCGCTCCAGCAAGGTCACATGGATTTACTTTTATTTTAACTTTTAAACAACTTTGCTTAAAAGTGCTTAAAAGAAAGAAACATTTAAATTCGATAATAAATTGGTTGGTCTGTTTCAAATAGCAGGCTATTGGAATGTGTTATGACGAGCGCTCGTGTCCACTGTTTTAAGTTGGTGGTCATGCACAATGCAGAGGATCTTCACAGAGGATGGAGCGCTTCGTTCAGGTAAAAGCACAAAAAAAAAACATTCACACGAACGTGCCCTTGCTCTTGATATACAATCACTTAAATGAACAGCGCTTTGTTTTTAATTAGAAAAAAGACCTTCACGAGGGTGGATTAGAACCCGCATCCTCAAAACACTAATCATTTGTTTTACTGCTAGACCACATGACTTGTAATTACACAAGTATATTTTATTGTTAATATTTTTATATGCGCACTTTTATTATAGTGAGGTTTAATGTTAAAACATTTTCATATGCATGATTTAAATTAGTATGTCGGCTACATTGATTTTATTTTAGGCAAGTCGTGATGATTTGAAAAGGCATCAGCTTTTCTGCCGCTGGTTGTAGCTTTTAAAAAACAAAAACGTAACGTTAAAGGTTATTTGACAAACAAAAATGTTCCAAACATTTTTCTAAATTGACTTAAAAGAAAAAACGAAACAAAAAAATAATCATTATGCCATTACACACAAAACTAAACTATTTTAATCACCGAAACAGTAGTTAAACTGTTCAGAGCGGCAATATTTATATTAATGTGTTTACATGTCTGAATATTTTTATTTAAATCGACCTCCTATGTTAATACAATTATGCTTTCTGCAAAAATGAACATAAATGCATTATTATAATCAAAGTATTGCGTTTACATGGGGTTAAGTTTAATCGCAATACTTCCATAAACTCATAATAATCGCATTAAGAGGGTCCATGTAAATGCACTCACTGCCATTGCCATAGATTAAGGGTTGTATACATTTGCAAATGCTTTTATATGTTCTAAGTCACATAATTGGTATAACAATATTGTGTTAATTAACCTATTTGATCAATTCAAAACTAATGGCAATGTTCTTAAGTGTTGGTGCAATACTTTGTAGTGTGCAATTTAAAACAATTGCCTCTAGGAGTCGCCAACAGACATAAAGCAAATACGCACAAGAAATAGACGTACGCCAGACATGGAGTTGACCTGAGCCAACACACATTCTCACGTTCATTTAATTGTTAGTAAATCCCAACGTGAGCGTGAAATCTGGCGTACGCATAGTTTTTGTGCGTACATAGCGTTGATACATGAGGGCCCAGGTAATCTGATCCAGCTCTTCATCTTGGACAAATATATCTTACATAATGTACAGATGTTATAGAGGTCATTGTCCTGTTGGAAAATAAATTACGGCCCCATCCAGATAGGATGGCATGTCCCTGCAAAATGCTGTTGTGCCATGCTGATCAGGTGTGGAAAAAACATAAGTTTTATTCAAAGGCCCAAACTGAGCAAATTATGAAATTTTGTAGTTTCTGATATTGATGATCAAACGTGGCGCTTAAATAGTGCCCTTGATTAAGGTTATTGGCATCAGGTGTGCATGATCAGAAGAGAAATAGTAAAATGATACATAATTAGTTATATAATAGTTTTATTATTAAATTACTGCAGTCTTCAGGAGTGCAAATTTAGCACGAGTAAAAAAAATGTGACAGATGCAAAGCCTTGATTATTTAACTGCAGTAAAATTCACTTTGAATACTCACTTTTTATCAATGAATTTGACATTGGCTACTGTCTCCTGTTGAAAAAAAAAAAAAAAACAGACTTGGCCTTGATGTCATTTCCACTCTGTAGTGCTTTTGGATGCAACTAATATTTTAGAACTTTTACTGTACTGAAGTATGAAGTGTAGCAAGTGCAGGAAGTCACGAAGCATGTAATTTAAAATACAAATTCAGTCATTTATTAATAGTAAAATAATTAACACATTAAATATTTTTAGATTTAAAAAGTACATTTCTTAAACATTGTCTTAAAAAGGACATATCAAAAAGAGTGTTTTAAGTTTTATCTTTAATTGTAGAAGCTGCTAATTATATACAACCAATTCATATTTGTTATTACAATTTGATGCTACTCTGCATTTTCCCTGTATCGCATATGACAGACTATGTGAATGTAAATGTAGTAATACCACTACTCTGCTTCTAGTATACAAAGATGTTTTCTTTTGCCACAGTGCATATTTTTAGCTAACGTTAACTAATCCAATTTCATGAAAAAAAATTTTTTTCTAAATCAGGTTTCTGTTATTTTACAAATTATGTAAGGAACTATTTTCTAGACAAAATCTATGGCACAGTTAGTTCTCTTTTATTAATTCATATGGATTTGTAAAATGACAAAACAAATGTCAAGATATGAATGTGTCAACTGCTCAGTTTATTTAGACTTAAACCATAAACAGACGTCATTGGCAAATTATTTACAAAGTTGTTTTGTTTGTGTCTCTGACAGAGCAGTAATCAGATGAAAAGAACATTTGACATTGCAATTAGACTGTAGGATTTCTTGTCCTTCAGAATGAATAATCGGCAGGCCTGGTCACACAGATCAGCTTATGTTGTTTAATGCTGCTGAGTAGACAGGGAAGAAACTGTGTACATGAAATGTATCTTTTTTCTTTTTCTTTTTTTTTTTGTAAATGGGTAGAACAAAGCTAAATGTCTCATCTAATCATAGGTCTTCATACTCAAATTGTGAAGGCACGGTTTACATTTATGCCTTAAGCAGAAACTGTTAGAAATCAGCTGGCTAAAAATAAAAATACAGAAAAATACACCAAATTAAAATCTTTTTCTCTTCAGAATCTCAGGTTTCCAATTAACCGGGTGGGATTCTTCAGTCTACAAGAAAAACAAACAGTTAAACATTTAAAAATCATAAACAACGAGTTTACAGCAGAACATTAAGGCTATTTTCTATCTGATAAACTTTACGAATTGTGTTTATATTATATTCTATTTATAAGTCAAGTAATAGTATTATTGTAAACCAATAACTAAGTAGAGTGAGGGTTAATAAAGAAAAACAAGAACTTACAGCTGTATCATCCTCTTTGTAGACCTTAATGGTTTTGTCAGCCTCTGCTGTTATGAGTCGACTCTCAGACTGATCAAACACACACGCAAAGATCCCAGACTCGCTGTCCAGAGAACCAGGCTGCACTGCTGCATGAATCCTCTGGAAGTTGTAGCCAGTCCTCCAATCCCACATGTGAATAGTGCCATTATCAGCTGATGTGAAAAAAGATAACCAAGGACAGATGCAATAATGGTACGTAAGAAAAGGTATCAAGAAAAAAGGAGAACAAATGTAGAAGAAAAAAATTACAAAATTGTTTATGTACAACAGATTTTTAGCGGAACTGGTTTTGCAACATAAAAAGACTGAAGGAATATTTCACCTCCTGACACCAGAACTCCATCTGAATTGACAGCCAGTGTGTTGATAATGGCATTGTGTCCTGAAAGATTTTGAATGAAGTTCCCATCAGGACATTTCCACTGCTTAATGTTGTCTGGAGAACCAGAGGCAAAGGTGTACCTATGAAAGAGAGGGTTACATAAGTAAAATATGACTTGAATTACATTCATGGAGCTGAAATGTAGTGTGGAAGACAACCAACAATCTGTAACATTGTTTTATTTGATTTGACACCAACGATTTTTGAGATATGGGAAACAAATTTAAATTATGGCTAAAAATCAAAATGTAAATCCATTACTCTGCCAAATTAGTGAAATAAGTTTAATTTGCTGAAATTTGCACAGAAACACCTGCTGGTCACGTCACTATAAACATATAACAGAAGAGACACAGTGAGCTGCTGCCGCTCAAGTTGTCCTAGACATAAGAATGTTTTATATTAAAGCAATTGAAACAAAGTTTCAAAATGTTACATGCAAAATATGTGATTTTTATTGGAAAAGTAACAATTAAGGGAGTTTAATGAAGTTAATGGACGCAAATGTAATAACTATGCTCAGAGGGGTTCCTTGTATGCGTTAACTTTTGCGGTTAAATTATGCTTTTGAGCTCAGTGCTGTAATACTGTAGATTATTTGTTATTTCAATAATAAAAAAGCTAATAAATATAAAAAAAACAAAAACAAAAGACAGCATCCAACAACAACAAAAAATAAAATGGCAAATGAAAACAGAATGTGGCACAAATTGGATCTCAATGGACTTGATTTCAAGGGGCTGTAATTTACAGCAAATTTCTTTATACTGTTGATAGGTTTCCTATTGTATTTATATTAGTTTATCATGTTTCTTACAGAATTACTTTTTGTCCACCTAAAGTCAAGTTACAAAGGCAACCTACTGTCTGGGATGGAGCACTAATGCTCTGACAGACTTCTTGTGGTTTGTCAGCGTGGCTCTTGTTTTGCCAGCAACCAGATCCCAGAGTCTTATGGTGGTGTCATGACTTCCTGAAAAAGAAACAAAAAGCACACTAAACATGAGCATAAAAAAAACTTCCAATGCAATTTCTTTTTAAATATAGCAACAGCAGAAATCTGTTTAGAAGGCAGAGTCTGAAAAAATAAAAAATAAATTAAGTAAAAAGATGGATGCATACCTGTAACCACCTGTGGCTCGGCACTTTGACATTTGACAGTGGCCACTGTGTTGGTGTGTCCAGAAAGGGTGTGGACATTTGCCTTGGTCCTGATGTCCCAAACCTACCACACACAGACAATATACATTATTACTTTTGTAAAGTAGGTTCCTGGCTAATCAACTGGAGAAAGAAAGAAAGAAAAAAAAGGCTGAGGACTGATATCTTACCCTTGCTGTGGCATCACGACTACAGGTCACCAGTACGTCAATGGTAGGATGGAGGTCAAGGTCATACACTGCACTCAGATGACCGTGATAGTGCCTAATAACCTGCAGACAACACCGATATTTGAAAAATGTATCCATGCCTGTATACGGCAAGTAAAATTTAGACTGATTGCACATTGTTTTTGTTTACCTTGTTATACTCTAGATCCCAGCATTTAACTTGCTTGTCCTCCCCGCAAGAGAAGAGGTAAGGGCTGCGTGTGCTGACAGCCACCCCTCTTACCGTGCTGATGTGACCCGTCAGAGACAGCTTCAGCTTACCGCTCGCAAGATCCCAGATCTAGCATTACAGATCAAAAGTTTCAAACTAATCGAGATCCTTAACATTCTGTGCAAGGAAAGGAAGCTCTAGCTCCTCTAATTTGCCACTTATAATACAGCATACATACATAAATATATCTGTATAGATAATAAGCACACAAACAGACCTAAAGTTTGCAATATGATAGTCTTTCCAAAATAGGGATGCTCATTTTGGTTATTTCTCGTTACCGACAACCGGTGCTCGTTCACTGATTATTAACCGTTAACTGAGTCCAATCGGGGCGCGAGTTCTTCAAACCTTCATTAACTGACAGCAGCTTTGTGCGGAAAGCGGAGCATATGAATCACGCACAGAACACAAAACTGACGAGAGCGGCTCAGATGGAAAACTGACGGGATCTAATAATACTTTCAGATGACACGCAGCTCATTTCTCCATCACTATAAGTTCCCCAAAACCCACATACAAACACGTTTGTGCAGCAGAGCGGCTCTCCTGTTCCGTTCACACAGAGCGTGTGTTCCGTGAACGCGGTTGCGAGTCCTGAACATTTCCCGGTGAGTTCCGTTACAGAACACAGTTGTCACTCCCTGTACTCAACAACTGTATTCTGCTGCTGTGTGAATGTGGCCAATAAAACGCGATTTTTTTGTCAACACAATTTTATATAGGCTATGAGTAGGTAAAATACTGAAATAAATAAATAAAATGACCTTTTAA
>JAUMHQ010000001.1:238252-251811 GCA_032361165.1 Enteromius paludinosus | reverse complement strand
GAGCTTAAGGCCGCTATCGAAGCATCCTGGGCCTCCATAACACCTCAGCAGTGCCACAGGCTGATTGCCTCCATGCCGTCATTTCTGCAAAAGGATTCCCGACCAAGTATTGAGTGCATAACTGAACATAATTATTTGAAGGTTGACTTTTTTTTTTGTATTAAAAACACTTTTCTTTTATTGGTCAGATGAAATGAAGGAGCTTTATATTCTTCTGGGCCTGGAAAAAATTCTAATTTTTTTAAGATCTCAAACATTTAAAGATATCAACTTACTGTGAACCTTTTTTAGTGTCACAAAGTAAAATTTAGTTTGATGGTTCTTGTGCTGTCCAGTCCACAGAATTGTATGATCTGACATTTTATTTGTTTTACCACAAAGGCCAAATATTCATTTCAAAGAAATAGCTATGAGAAAAAAAGTGCAATAATGAAAGTATGATTGCTGGGTGTCCTTTGGGGGAAAAAATATTCACCTTGTAATAACAACTGCTGTCTGCACTTACAGCCAGCATACTTAACTGTTATTTGACTTTCCTATTTAAAAAGAGAAAAGTACTTTAATGTAAAAAAATAAATGTGCTGAAGAACTAAACTTACTCTAGAAGAGGTTTAACTATCAAAGGCCCCTTGGTTTCTGCCAGAGAAAACATACGTCCTCTAATTATTTATGGCAGTGGCCTGACCTGTGAATCTTGATTAAAAAATGTATTAGGGAAATAGTAAGGATTAAGGGAAAGGGGGTTGAAGAAAGAGAGAGAAAGAGATTGGTTAGAGAGGTACAGATGTAAGATGCTAAACTCTTGAAAGCTGGCTCTCATTTTGGCATGGGAATATTAATGAGAACCTGCTGTCAAGGTTATATCTCAAAACTGGTCTGATGACAAGATTTAACCCTGCACTAACTCTTAGGACAAATACAACTGACCAAAGCCTAGAAAATACATACAATTTACACAACAAAACATCTTGGGTTATACATTTAACTGGTTCTCTAAGGAAAGTAAGACGCTGGGTCAAAACACTACCTAGATGCATCTGCATGACCTTGTTCTGAAGCATGTATTTTATCAGTCCAATGTAAGAGTGAGGTGTAAAGGGTGGGGTGAAATAAGTGACCAGGAAGCATAAGAAGAAGAGAAGCAAATAAGCCTCTGATAGGCCGAAGTAGCACTGACAGGGATGCATGAAGTATGGCAGAGAGTTCCCCTTAGAGAACCTTGGTTACATGCGCAACCCAAGGCATTTGCCAACAGGGATCTCGAGCTGTACAAAATGATATGGGGATGAAAATGCCCATTGCAACAGAATGACAAAGTCCCTGTCCAGTGTGTGTCAGACAAATGCAATTCAGGATTAACGAGTTCACATTTACATATAATTAAATTAAGTAAAAGTTATGAGTTTTTGGTGTGCTGTCCAGGGAAAGGGCTCAGAGTAAGACTCCCAAAGCACACCCCCCAGTGCTTCTCCCCATGCTGTGGTAGAAAAATAGTTGACGGTGTGGAGTCGGGTGGCAGAGGGATGCCTAAAGTAGAGCAATAACAAAGGTTGGATGTATTTGATCATGTATAGGAATTCTCTTGCATTGATTGAAAAAATTGTGCAGTCACTCCTGTGGGAGCAGACATTGCTGACACATTGGGGGAAAAATACAGAAAAGGCTTCTGCGACATCTGAAAGGAGAAAATGGCAGCTGTGGAAGCGGGCTCTGCTGTGCAGTGCACATACAGGGGATAAGCAAAATGACTCGACTGTAAACATCATAAGCATTGCAATTAACAGTTGATGGAAAAAAAAAATATATATATATATATAGGTTTCCATTGAACCAGAGAAAAACTTTGAAGATAACCAGAACGATGCTATAATAATAAAACCAAGTTTTCCACAATTTTGACAAATCTTTAGAAGTACAATTTGACTATTATTTGAAAAAAAAAATACTCGTTAGAAATTTTATGTTTATTGCCCCCCCAAACTCAACTTATACGAGATTAAAAAAAATAAAAAATTTAAAAACACAATAAATGAAAAAACAGCTGAAATGTTTTGAAATCACTTGCACCCCTGATCGAAAATCCAGTCTTTCACTTGCACACTTTAAGACACATTAAAGATTTAAATCATTTAAGCACATAGGTCTAAAATCTAGGTGTCACATTTAGACTCGAAAACAGAACTGCAATAGTGAAGGTTTATTTACAGTGCATCAGGGAATTAACATTGTTCTGGCTTCTGAAGATTATGTGGGTCAATAGCAGGTTTCGCCGGTGCCCTTGCAGGATTCAGTCACGCTGCACAGAGAACATCCATAGGTGAGTATCAAAGGCACAGTCATACATGTAACACAGGGGAGGAGCAGCGGATCCCGCCAAACGGACTGTACAAAGGCAGGTAAGTACAGTATATGAGGCAAGTAACGGTCATAGACAGCAGAGTGCAGTTAATCCTTGTGCAAGGATACCTTGAGCTCAGAAGAGCGGTGATCACACCTGCTAGATCCGTCCGTACCTCTTAACAGGAATACACAGTTCAACAAGGTTAGTTCAGTGGTTAGTGTTAAGATCAGTAAAGCAACTCACAACAATGAAGAATGTAGTGGAACCCATCGTGAATGCAAAGGCTCTGGGCAGACAGGAAACATGAGTGAATCTCTGAGGTACTCCAACCTAGAGCTCAGCCGCTGACTGCATGGAGAAGCTGCTATTTAAAGAGCACAGGTGATTGGGGACAGGTGTTCAGAATGCTGGTGATTAGGATAGTGTGATGTGACTGGTCCTGGATCAGCGGCTGGTGTAGGTGAGTGAGAAGGCGGGGTTGATCTGAGGACAGTGGGCTGTGAAGGTGTGCGGGCTGTGATGGTCGTAACAATAGGGGTGGTTGGATTTATTCACACAGGTAAAAAATATTTATTAAAAGCTTCTTTCTTTTCAGGTTCTTATTTACAGCATTATTTTAATAGGCTGTATATTAACATTTTGTGGGAAAACCGGTAGTTCTATGTGAAATCAGACATTGAGCACACCTATATAGTCAAATGGTATAATCATAACACCCCATGAATATTCGACTGAGAGATTGGGAGTCGAATCATGCTCCATAATATGAAGCAACGAATCGTCAAATATTTGAGGACACCCCTAATCTGAGTGCTTGGATATATCCATTTAGAAAACTGTATGTCCGAATATATTGTATGGTGTATCATTTAAAATAGCAAAAGCTCCTTTCCTTTTTTGTAGAAGCAGGCATGAAAATCAGAAAACCTGTGTTTCTGCTTCGATTTAAAATAGGCATTTTCAAAATTATATAATAAATTATCACAAGAGACACCAGAGACTGACTTTTTATTACATTTTGAAAAAATGGGCATAATTCATCTCATTTAAAAGAGCTAGGCAGCCAAGCAGCACATTGGCAGATATTTTTAGACTTCTATTTCTAGCATCTGGAAATAGAAGCTGAAGGCCCAGCTGCATACGGTGCTGCGGCCGAAAGAGCCACGATGAAAGGCTGAGCCGAAGATTGAAGCAAGTGAGGTGAGCACCTGGGGGTGTGGCCCAGGCTCACTGAAGGCCTGCTGGTGCGGTCTGATACTCGTGCAGAGCCGGTCTTGTGCGGGACAAAAGCGGTGTCAAGCGAGGCAAGTTCAATGCTTTGCTCGATCTATTGGCCACCTTAAAGCCTTGAAGTTGATTTATGAGTGAGGTTGTCAGATTTACAAAGTGACAAATAGATTGTGCGGATCTGCTTTGTTTTACTGTACATGAGAACGGATCATCTGAATTAATGGCCGTTTTCCTCAGGTTTAAATACTGTCAACTGTCCGATCTGAGGAATTGTTGGCATGGCCAAATTATACAAGGGTACCAGGGAGGTTCAAAGTTTCGGCAGTGGAGGTGAGGTTAATGGTGTGGCTGGGCGAGCAGAGCGGCAGCTGCGATGAAGCCTATTTGGGCTCAACGGCGATGAGTGGCAGAGAAGGAGTGATCCTTGGGGCCGGTGGATTGCCGTGGAGGATCCAAAAATCCAGAGTTTCAGTCTCCTTGTTTGGACAGGGAAAATTTTGTCTGTGATAAGATGGCAAAAGGAGCGAACCGAATGCTGAAATTCGAGATATAACAAAGGTAGGATGTACTTGATTATTTATAGGCATTATATTGATTGAATAAATTGTGTAATCACTTAATGATAAACTGGCAGCGATAATAATTTGTTCCTCATAAAATTTGTTTACGAAAGATCACTATAAGAACTTGAGAACATGGGGAGGAAGCCAGGTCTAAATTGTGGATGTGTGTGGAGAAGAAGTTGTCTGTCAGGGATGTTCCCAGAGTAAATGCCTTGAAGGCCACCATACCTAGTGCTCTCTGACCTCCAGAGGTAACAGGTGGTATTGTAGACCTCATAGGCAGGTGTGATGTTCTCGATAACCCACCTGCTCAGTTTCTGCCTTTGGTGCCCAGGGAACCTTTCTGGGACACACTAAAACAGACAAACAACTCATCCGACCTAGGACACAGGGCAGCTTTGTGGAGGTAAGCATCTAGCGCTCTTACTGGTCAGGGTCCTTTAGGGACACACCCATGTGTATGGTGGAGGAAAGCTCTGACAATGCCAGGGACAAATTCCAGGCACAAAGGCAAGACCGTGAGCACTTAAAGGTGCCCTATGCTCCTTGGGGAGGAAACCAGTTGTTACGGTCAGGAACTTATCTGGTATTTCCTTAATAGGTTCAAAAGTGGCTTTACACAGGCCCTATAGAACCTCAGGTTTAGAGTGCCATGGAGAAAATAAGTAATGAATGGATCTCTTCCCAATGACTGACCACCCAGGGTGGCTTAGTAAACATCTATGGCGGCAACATACACTCTGAATGTGGAGAGACATAATCCTGTGAGAAACCCTGCTGCGAATACTCCAGACCGACCGGGCAGTTAACTTGGTCTTTCAGTCACCGTCCACACCAAGAAGTGAATAGCTTCCACTTTAAACAGTTTCCTCTCTAAGGGAGCTCTTGACTGGGGCATTGACATTAAATCCCCAACACCAGGCCTTGAGAAATTAACCAAAGTTTCCTATGGCATGAAGGCATCGCTGCGTGAACATGTGAAGTGGGTTTGCCTTAAGGGTGAGTAACTGTGTTTCTCTCACTCTCTTTATGACTCTTTTTATCATCAGTTTGATGATTTGATTTTTAATCAAATTCAATTGGAGAATCAATGTTTTGCCCCCGAAAGCAAACCTCACAAACGTCCTGTGCAAAGGAAAGATGGATATGTGGAAGTATGTGTCAGTTTGATACTGAGCATGACAGAAGCTGGATGATTGCTGAGGCTGGGGCTCTCGCCATCTCTTTGGTAGCACAGAGAGAGAGAGATCCAGCTCCTGACCCTCATTCAGGCTTAAGCAGGTCAGCCTGCCATGCCTGCAACACTTCCATTAAATGCAGACATGCCCCAGCCAGACCTGCTCCCACCAGAGCTGTTGTAGCTTTAAGTGGCTTAATGGGAAGTTTCTGGGACTCCAAGGATGATGCCAAGTTAGGGAACACATAGCTGGCAAGTGTATGTTTGATCAGTAGCTCTGCCCCATATGCTTGCTCATTTAGCTCTAAAATATTTAGTCAAAGATAGTAGGGCTGAAGAGCCAGGACAGATATGGCTTGTTCCACAACCTCGACATCGAAGTGTGGAGGTTGAGAAAGGAAGGCTCCATAGGAAGCGTTCATCCAATTTACTTTGATTAATGAAGTTTCTGCTTCTTAGCCAGCCAGTCAATAATTAGCTTGGCTTCCACATAAGTGACAACCTCCCTCAAAATGTACTTTCTACCCTGTCAAAATCAGCTCTGTTGACATGGTCAGACTCTGGAATAGCAGTCATGTCGTGACGAGACACTGGACGATCAGCTGTGATGTGACAAGGCTCTGGATGATCAGCTGAGATGTAACAAGACTCTAGAACAGCGGTCATGACGTGGGCATGCCCGTAGATTCTGCCATTACGTGAGCAGGGTCTGGTTGGCAGACATAACAATAGAAGGCCCTGGAGTAGCAGACATGACGTGAGCAGGCTTTGGCTTTGCAGGCATGATGTGAGCAGGCCCTGGAGTAGCAGACCTTGTGGCACGCATTACATGATGTGGCTTAGGCATGGGGGAGACTGCAGGATTTCAGTCTCTAATTTACAATCCCCAGAGTAAAAGCAGAGCCACTTAACAAATACACAAAGTCAACATACTCCTCAAGAGCTGCAGGGCCATTGCTGTTAGGCATTTGATCGTTTAACCACTCCTTTAGTCCATTTTAGAGCAACATCGTTAAATCCCACAACATGACACAAATTATAACAAT
Organism: Enteromius paludinosus; assembly: GCA_032361165.1. NCBI lineage: Eukaryota > Metazoa > Chordata > Actinopteri > Cypriniformes > Cyprinidae > Enteromius > Enteromius paludinosus. The sequence goes on along the minus strand of JAUMHQ010000001.1, from coordinate 245,454 downwards.
CCACCACATAATTCTCAAGGGGACAATTCCCCTGGCGCAAACTAAGGAGAGCAAATGCTGAGTTCATTGTAGTGGTCGTGTATACACGATTTTTATCTTTATAGGGTTGATGTGTACACTTCCAACACACTTATGTTCAGACAACATGTAAATACATTTTTTTCATCTGATCACCCCTTTAAGTAGCTTTATTAATACATTGTTTATCAAAAGATACTTAATCTTTCTCAGTCATTTTAATTTGTTCCACATGTGTGCTACATGTAACAACTACACCACTTTATATCACAGGCACAGTTCACCATATGGGTGAACCCAACCTCAGTCCATTCCATGTAAAGTTCACCAAAATTCTAAAATCGATTTTGCTTGACAATCCTAATAAAGCTGCGGTTCTCTCAGTTGGTTGTGCATCTTTTTCTTACACACTTTTTTCTTCAACTCAACTGTCTCTTAACATGCTTGGATACAGCACTCTGTAAACTGCCAGTTTCATTGGCAATGAATGTTTGTGGCTTACCCTCCTTGTGAAGGGTGTCAATGATTGTCTTTTGGTCTGATTAGCAGTCTTCCCCATGATTATGTAGCCAAGTGAACCACCATAGCATTTCACCACCATATTGTAATTTTTTGAGATGGTGGGTTTTTATTAAATGGGAGTCTAAATCATCACATTTAAAAGAACCAAAGACTTAAACTACTTAAATCTCTATGCACTGATTTTTTCAATACACAAGTTTCACAATTTGAGTTGAAATAAAATGAACTGAAATAAATGAACTTTTCCACAACATTCTAATTGATTGAGATGCACCTTTCGATGGTGGTCGAGTTTTCATGTTCTAAAGTGATAGGTATCACTGGAATAATATCCTTTGAAGCTTTAAAATATCCAACACTCATCATTCTAGGTGGAGGACGAACGGGACAGTTCCCCTGGAAATGAGTAGACACTCCACAGTAAAAGCAACATTTTTCCTCTTGTCTCCGTCTCCTTTCTTGTGTAGAAAGCCGGTAAGTGTCGGTCTGCATGGGTTCAATCCCAGTATTGTTTGGGGAATGATACATCCTCTCCGGATTTGACGTTGCAAGAGTGAGGTGCCCGGGCACGGTGGTTAATTTCCTGAGAAATACTTCTAAATCCACAGTATCATCATATATCGACATATGATCCCAAATGTCATTACGAAGACCACGCCGAAAGACGGCGAGGAGAGCAGGGTCATTCCAGCCACTAGTAGCTGCTAGTGTGCGAAACTTTAAGATGTATTCATGAATGGTCAATTTACCTTGTCTTAGCTGTAACAAGTCTTCTTGTACTGATACAGGTGAAGGATCATGACCAAAAACTTCTTGTGGCATTGGAAGTTCTCCAGTGATGATAAATGGTTACTTTCACCTTTCTGTAGGGAACTGATGAGGATGCATTTTGAAATGTAAGGAATATTGCAGGAGAAATCCATTGCATGAAACAAGCTCACCAGAATAATGTGGAGGGTGACTTATTGGACTTGGCGGTGGAGGTTGGACTTGAACTTTTTCAAGAGCCTGAATAACAGCTTGGAATCCGCTCATCTTTGCGGTCTCCTCCTCTTCCATGCTGAACGTGGGGTTAGCAAACTGGAATTTTGTCTGTTATTGGGCTGAGCTTCTGTAACGTTCAGGCATGGAGGAGACCAGACAACAGAAGGTAAGTTAAAAAATATTTAATGAATTTTAGCAGGGCAAACAAAACAGTTCATAGAAGGAGGTGATATAGTCAACTCTAGGCGATCTCCTGATAGCTCCTTTAAACAGTTCATAAACTTAGACGATCTCCTGATCGTACAAACTCAAAACAACCTTTGCTTTTTATCCTTAGGTGCTGACATCTTCCTTAGTGGCAAGGACTCTGTGTTCTGAGGAAACAGGTGAGTGGATAAGGTGAGTGATGATAGGTAAGTAACAAGAGGTGTCTCACTCTAGCATTTCCAAAGCGTTGTCGATCCGTAGATCGCTTTCCTTTTTCCAGGAAGAGTCCTTTGGGTAAGTGAAGAGGTACGTACTGTAGGTGAGCATTTAGCTCCGTGAAGTTCTCAGTTTCTCAGAGTTCATAGATTTCTCAATCAATAGGTAAGCAGTGGCGGCACTGAAACTTGAGCAAAGTTAGCATAACATGACATCCATAGGGAGCATAAACATGAGGATCCTTCGTGAGAGGTTTAAGGTAAGTGAAAGTTAGGTTACCTCGAGCTCAGCCGTAATACTACTTGTGAGAGCAGCGGGTTCCATTGGAATCAGGTGAGTGTAATCAGTAATCAGGTGACTGTGAGCGGACTATGACGGCTGAGCTGGGATCAGTGAAGCTTGCTGGCGTAATAACTACAAACACAAGCTGCTTTTAAAGTGGAAACAAGGGGGCAGAGCTGATCAATCACTATGGAAAGTAACAAGGGGGCAGCAGCAGAACAAGGAAAGCACTGAAACAGTGGGGAACATAGACACGTTATAAAACATACAACATTTCAAAATAGAAGTCCACACACAACTAGACAGGGGAACACTGACAGAAATCATAACATCTGTGAATTGGTCTATAACCTAAACTGTAACCCAAATTTCTACACCTTACAAACTTATACATCATTCTCTCTGACTGTTAAGGATGGTGCTGGTAACCATACGTAGCAAATTTTTATCAAATAAAACCCTCAAATGATTCTTTGTTAAGCCAACATTCAAATTTGTCTTGATAAACTCTTTTTTTCTACTTACAGTTTATATAAAAATGGGACTATGTATCTTACATTCAAATTCCATTTGCCATTGAGTGCAGGGAGTTTGATTGGCAGATTATTTTTTATCCAACAAGTAGATTTATGTCGGTGGATTAGAACTTGAAAAACTTTTCCGCAATTAAAACAAAATAACTTCTAATGGTCATTCATGTTTATTTCATGTTAAAACAGGGAAAGTGGTAGAGTGCTGTGTGAACTGAGGCTCCAAAGTGATTTTAAATATCACTTTAAATAGCCACAAAATGGTATTTATTGTTTGAATTGCTTAAAAATAACAAAAATTTGAAAGCGGACACTCTGTTGCAAACCTAAAGTAAACTGTCTTGTTTGTTGGTGCATGGTCAGTTTCCTCGAGGCATGTTTTATCCGAAATACTGAAATAACTGTAACGAAGGGGGATGGGTCTTTGCGACGGGTGAATTCCGCATCCTCTTTACTTCCTCAATTTAACTCTGACATTTTGATTGGTTTAAAAGTTCTAAGCAAATCTGATAAAAAATCCATTATTAAATGGTTTTAAAACAGATTTAATGACATTTCACTATGATTTTTGTAAACATTATGTAATTTTGGTAATTTGGTAATTTGATTGATTTAAAAAAAAAACTGCAATGCTGAGGTAAAGAGCTGTTTGAGTTTAAGCTGGACTTTTTAAAATTTGAACAATTGATGTTAAATCAGTTGATGAACAGTTTTATCTATCATTTTAAAAATTACAGCTCATTTTACTTACTTGCCAATAACAACTTTGGTCAGACAAATATTTTTAGAGCTAAAATAAATATGAGCAAATCTGATATTTCTATGTAACTAAGCAGAAGTAAAGAGACTAATCACAATTGTCTATCACTCCTATTAAACGAGATGCAAAGTTTAGAAGACGTGATCAGTGTAGTAATCCCTCCACTCTGGCTAGACAAAATATATTGACACATAAACATAACACAAACACAACCAAGGGGCAAATGGAGGACACAGATCTCCTACAGTGCAGAACTTATCGTCATAGAGACCAAGGGCTATCACTTTACAGCTAGAAACAAGACTTTAAATGACTACTTCTTCCCAGCAGGATCCCAAAGATGGGAAACCCCAGCAGCTAACCTGTATTTAATGGGGGCCTCTGAACCTCTGACCTTTAGAAGCCTTAGGGGAATTTCTCCATAAGGACTTGAGGAGAAGCTGTTACCTAGTAAACCTGGTGACAAGAAAGATCCAAAGAATTCACTATGTGCTTTAACATTGCTACATGAATGCTCAACTTATATATAATGTGTTGCTTGAACTCTTTCAATTTCAGGTTCAAATTTGTCAATCTCTAGCAGAAACTGTCTTCTGATGGAGAGGGTTTGTTTGTGTGTCCCATTCAGTCGCTTAAAACTGGACCTTACAGAGTGACGAATGATGTATAAACCAGACCCACTACAAGGAGTCCAGTTTCACTCAATGGCTCTCTCTCACTCATTCTGCCTCTCATTTTCTCCATCATTCTCCATTTTTCTCATTCTCACTTTACACACACACACACACATACATGAAAAATGTTAGACATATTGTATAAACTTATGAACTACTTCACATATTTTGCCTTAATGATGACAGATGACTGTGAGTGTGAAAAGGGTAAATACCCCAACATCACTCACCAAAGAATGAATTATGCAGCTGCCAAATGAAAGCCGACTACACTTCATAAATCAATTCATATCTCAGGGAAAAAAAAGAATGAATATTTAACATATTTTTACAATTATTATTGTCAGCATGTAAGAAATGTAAATATGTCTATGTAAAATTTTACGAACTACATTCACTGCGCTTGAGAGTAATTTTAAAAACAAAGACCTTTTTATTGTTTTTTATGGTTCCACAAAGAACCTTTAACATCCATGGAATCTTTGCATTGAATAAAAGTGATTTTATTGTGTAAAAAGTTTATTTGATTATTAAAATGTTCTTCAAGAAAAAACTAAATTATTCTTTTAAGAAATATTCACTGAAACATTCTTTAGGGAACCCAGAAGCATTATTCTATGGCATGGCTGCAAAGTCACTCCCCACCCCCTTTTGAGAGGCATAGTAACCTTACAAAATTAAGTATATTTTTTGTTCATTTTATTAAGTAAGCACCTAATTAACACTTTCCCCCAATTTCACAGACAATGCTTAAGCTAGTATTAGACTAAATTGCATGTTTGAGCTGTCTCAGATGAAAATATCTTGCTCTGACATATCTTAAAACATGTCAGTGTCATTGTTCTGTGTTAAGATGCACGCCTGTAATCTCATAAGGCATTTTTGTCAAAAATGTACAAAGGATGTAGGTTTAAGCATATCAGTACTTCTAGGGACTATATTGGCACTGTTTAATGCATAAAACTATATTCTCGTAGAAGTGTAGCATCAGTTTAACAGTTGTAAGCCTTCAAGACTTATGACTCAAGACTCAAGTTCATGTTTTCTTTTGTATTCCAATAAAAAGGACTGTAATCACTATTTCTCTTTAGGCACAAGGGTTAAAACCAGATAAATTGAATAAAGCAGTCAACTCACCCAGCCAAACAATAGAAAGCAATGGCAGGAATAAAAACTTGTCGATTAAGGTGGTGAAGCAAACAGAAAGAAAATTAAGTTTCTTTCTAAACAAAACCATTAGTAGGGTTTCAAACCTGTGTAATACATAAAACCTTTATTGAATTTTTTTTTTTTTTTGTATTTGACCTGTTTTATATAGGCCTCGGCAGTACAAAATGTGTGGGTCAAGAAATACATAGTTTTATTTCGCCGTCGAACGTTCAATGACCAAAAAAAGCTGCAACAACAGACCGTACCTACATGCAGAAAACAGCAGAAACTTCAGCAGTGGGTATCTGAGCGCCTTCTCTCGCTCCGCCCAGACTTTACTATGAAAACAGGTTGGCACAGAAGAGAATTCAGTTATCAGTTAACTCCGCGTTAGACGTGTGTTCTGTCTCCACTCAACCGACACAATGATGCTCGCGTATCTGGTACTGCTGGTTGCGCTTTCCTTACCTGGATATCTAGACGCGCTTCATGGATTATACTCCTTTGAACAGCCCGAGAACTTTCCGAAAAAGAGCAACTGCAAAGCTATACCTGCAAACCTGCTCCTGTGCCATGACATCGAGTACACGAACATGCGATTGCCTAACCTTCTCGGACACGAAACCATGAACGAGGTCCTGCAACAGGCTGCCTCCTGGACCCCTCTGGTGCAGAAACAGTGTCATCCGGACACCAAGAAGTTTCTCTGCTCGCTTTTCGCACCGGTGTGTCTGGATGATCTGGACGAGCCAATTCAGCCGTGCAGGTCACTGTGTGAGAGCGTGAAAAGCGGCTGCGCTCCAGTGATGGCCGCGTTTGGGTTCCCTTGGCCGGACATGCTGGACTGCAGTCGCTTCCCTCTGGATAATGACCTGTGCATACCACCTGCTGGCGCAGATGCTTTAGTACCAGTCACCAAAGAAGGTAGAATTTTTATTTTGTTTTTTTATTTTTTTTAAGTGCATGCACCACCTTAACTGCTATGTTGATCTTTTTGTCCAGTTCCAAGAGTGTGTGATCCCTGCAAAGAAAAGCCCGAGAATGACAATGAAATTGTGGACAGCCTGTGCAAAAATGACTTTGGTAAGGCTATATTTTGTTTTCTTTAAACGTAATGTAAATGTAGTGACCACTCTTAAAAACAAAGATCGATTTTATAACATCATTTAAAATAACCTTTAAAGGGGTCACCAAAAATGAAGGTCATTTACTTATCGACATGTTGTTCTGTCTGAAGTATTTTCTTTTGCAGAATAAAAATAAAGATATTTAAATGAATGTTTCAACTGGTTTTGTCCATCCAGTGAAAGTTAATGGGGTCCAAAGCACTGGAACCAATAGACCTTCTTTGTGTAGGCAAAGAAGAAGAAAAAAACAGGAAAAAAGAAGAATATTGATTTAAAATTAATATGAACTTTGAATATGCATGCATACCCGTTCAGAACAACACAGGCATAAGTAAATGATGACAGAAATATTTTTTTAGGGGCAACTATCGCTTTAAATTCCACAATAAATATTCAGTATTGTTCTTTTGAAAATAGTGCTTCAAAAAATCCTGGACCTGGTCTGAAGAAGTTATAATGTAACATCAAGAAATGTTTTAAGCTTTAAAGAAACAACCAGCTCTAAACCAGTTTAGGATTATCCTAGCCAAGATGATGTTTAGCTGCTTTATCTTGCTGATTGAAAGGTGCAACTCAAAATCCAACAGACCAGAATAACAAACCATCTATGGTTGGTTTACGTTCTTAAACGAAAGCCTAGAAAATTATAAAACCCATTGAGTGAAACTGCAAAGAGGTGTAGAAGATTTATTTGTAAGAGCATATAGGGAAAGCCAAATTTATTATTTTTGTA
>JAUMHQ010000001.1:220679-232633 GCA_032361165.1 Enteromius paludinosus | reverse complement strand
GTCTAGATCTTTCAAATCCTTGGCCAAGTCTTCCGGCGGGAATGCTTGCATAACACTGCTACTATTCGATGCAATCTTGTGTAGCTTAATGTTCGATTTAGATAGCATCGCTTGGGCAGTGCGCAAGACCCCAGTAGCTTCCGCTTCATTCGGAAATGATGCAAGTCCATCATCCACATAAAAATTACGTGTGATGAACTCCCTTGCACTAGTAGTGGAGTCGTCTACTTGCTTAGCAGCTCGTCTGAGGCAGTAAATGGCAACTGCTGGTGATGGACTGTTGCCAAATACGTGTACTGTCATTCGAAACTCTTTCACTGCTTTTTGGAGATCATTGCTTTCATACCATAAGAACCTCAGAAAGTTGCGATGTTCCTCACAGACCTTGAAGCAGTAGAACATCTGCTGCACATCCGCCGTAACTGCTATAGGTTCTCTGCGAAAGCGGATCAGAACCCCAAGGAGAGTGTTGTTCAAGTCGGGTCCACTCAGGAGCACGTCATTGAGGGAAATCCCTTCATGTTTAGCACTTGAATCGAACACTACCCTTATCTGATCAGGTTTTTGTGGGTGGTAAACCCCAAATATTGGTAGATACCACCTTTCCTCACCTTCTTTTAATGGAGGGGCTGGCTCTGCTTGCTTTTCAACAAACATTCTTTGCATGAAATCGTTAAAGTGTCCTCATTTGTCCTCATTTGTGTTTTTTTCTCCAGAGTTCTCCGAAGAGATGCAAGACGCTTTAATGCTTGAGGTCGGTTATTTTTATTTTTAATTTATTACTTACGAGGCAGATCAACAGGCAAACAGAAACAGTGGAGGCAAGACAGAAGAGTGGTCGCAGTACACAAGCAGGCAGTAGTGAGGCAGCTAACAATCAGGGAAACAGACATCTCAGGTCAAAAACAGGGAAAAAAAAAATGGGAATAGATCAATATTATGAAGCTGCAGACACGGAGACCCAACTGCACTCTCAGCCCTGCACGCTCAGACGCTCAGAGCTGCACCTCCAGACTGCTGTTTGGATGAACATTTGTTCCCTGTCAACACTTCAATCGTACTGCGTCTGCTAAGATGCTATGGGAAAAACTCCTTTTTTCCTCTTAACTGAAGCCTTATTCAATCAACTAAGTACTAAGAGGTACTAAACCAATCAGCTGGACGCCATGCAGACGACCAATGGCTGTTACTCCCGTTGAAGCCCACCAAAAGGGGTGGTGCCGCTCATGTTCTTCTCGCCCAAGGCGAGAGCTGTGTATTTTGCGGTTGAGATTGAGAATGTTTGAGTGAATTATGCAGACACAATCAGCCTCCTTTAGTGTGTGTTTCATGTAAGGATTAGTCCACCTCGCTGCGAGCTGCTCGGTCCTTATAAGTGCTCTGGAAAAAGGGCGCGAGCGGGCAGTCTTCTTCACAGTCTAGCCGCGCGCTCTCGCCGACTCTCTCACGCTCTCATGTTCTCCCCGCCCAAGGCGAGAGCTGTGTATTTCGCGGTTGAGATTGAGAATGTTTGAGTGAATTATGCAGACACAATCAGCCTCCTCAGTGTGTGTTCATGTTAGGATTGGTGCACCTCATTGACAAGCTACACAATCATTTTAAGTCATCTGAGTGGCACGCCGTCACAGACAACTAGTCATTGTTTGTGTGGACATTGTGCAGGCGGTTTTCAACACGGAGATGTCAGTCAGCCCCTGCTTGAGTTATCACGGCTGAGTAATATTCATGTGGCGGGGCTTGCCGAGACCGCTATAGAGCAGCTTGCTCTGATATGTTCGCGGCCCCTCCCTCCGTCTTCTCTGGCTGCGCCAGTGCTTTGATCTGCATTAGGACGATTATTCATATATGCGGGGCATTGATTCTCAGCATGCTTATGTGACTGTGCGCCCCCGGTCTTCATTTGGGTCCGCTGTCAGGCTTGATCGCTCTTCACTTATAGCTACGCCGTGATTGAACTGTGTTCCCATAGCGTCTTAGCAGACGAGTGAAGTGTCGACAGGGAACTTACAGGTTACTTACGTAACCCAGGTTCCCTGAGACATGGGAATGAGAACTGCGTCCCGTGCCGTGCTGTAACAGCCAATTGGGTTATCTTAGTACCACTGCAGCGACCAATGGACGTGCAGTTTGACTACATGATTGAATAAGGCTTCAGTTAGGAGGAAAAAATTTGTTTTTCCCATAGCGTCTTAGCAGACGCAGTACTTGTTCCCGTGTCTCAGGGAACCTTGTAATAAATTCCAAAATTATAAAATGTTGGCAAGTAGCAACATAGGACAAGGTTATTCATTTTATTAATTTTTTTTATTTTTTTGGCATGAATCAATGTGACATCTGATGATTGGTAAATTGAGTCTGTGTAAGTATGAGTCCAAAACAGGTGGTGAGAAGGTGCAGTGGCTGATGGGAAGTAAAGTCCAGAAGACAGAAGTAATCTAAGAGTCCTATGTGAGTGTGACTGGAAAAGAGGCGCCCTTTGGCGGTGCTTGAAGGCACTCGTAACAGTTTGGCTCAAATTAAACAGTTTAAGGGCAACTCTAACAAATACTAAGGAAGAGTATGTACACTTTTGACTGATGAAAGTAAAAAAAAATTCCATAAAATTCTCCCTTGCTTGATTCTGACATTTAACAAATGCAAAAAAAAATATGTTCATTATCTGGTTTCAACTGTATCTACGTGCAGACCACTTTGTTGTGAATGAGCTTAGGACAATCCAACATTGTAGTGTAACAGAGGTAAAAAAAAACTAAAAAAAAAACATAAATACTATTCAGTCTCCAGTCTAAGTTAATATCTGTTTGTGTTCTACTGAAGAAACAAAGTCACCTTGGGGTTATGCATATAAACATCAAATTTTCATTTTTGGATGAACCATCCCTGTAAGTGAATGAACTGGTGTATTGCATGGTAAATGAATATGTTGTTGCTTGCCTGTTTTTTATTTTGATCTTTCTGAATTCATGAGGTTGTTGTATCATTATCATTACATCATGATGTTGCTGTGTCATTAAAGAATAAAAAAAAAAATGAAAGTAAGCATCACGCATAAGTCATACATGTCCTCAGGCCATCAAACAGAAGCATGCATTTCCTGACACATTTTGCAGAGTGTTTCCAACACATCCACGTTTTAATTAAAGATGCAGTATGGTAGATTGACAGCTAGTGGCTGCAATGGGTTATTCTGTAATCATTGCATGCATCACTAATAAATATTCTAAAAACAAAAAATATTTTCGATTGAGATGAATATAAATATATCAATTAGTGACAGAATTTATTTATTTTTTTTTTCGTAAATTTTGACAGCTGTTTGGGGGATTCTTTTATGAGGCCAAACTCTTTCTACTTCGCTGTAGGCCTATACTGAAAGGCTGAATATGTTAAAGCCTACCTAATCACTGTAGCCTGATGCATGAACAAATAAAATTAAAACCTTATGAAAAAATAGGATATCTTGTAAGATACTGCATGATCCAAATATAGCATTATTTCATACATTTTTTAAATTTTCATTACATTTTGGGCATGAAATCCACCCTTCTGATGGGATCAGTTAAATCCAGTGTTTTTGGACCAAATCCTACAAAAAAGTTCTGAAAAACCCAAACTGAAGGTTTGATCCGGATCAAAACTAAGATTGGATTACGTGATCCAATCCGATTACGTAATCAGTTTTTTCTTTTGAAAAAACTTATTTTCAAGATTTGATCCAATCCACTATCCACAATCCTAGTGGATTACTTTAAAAAAACTGGGCCCAGGTCTGGCGATAGCATTTTTGCTTAGATCAGTGAATCTGATTTGACCAGAAGCATCTCGATTGAAAATGACCAGAGATTTTAAATATTTTTCCTATTTAAAACTTGACTCTTCTGTAGTAACGTCATGTATAAATGATGAACAGCTGCGGTTTTGTACCATGGCACAGTAGGCTCAGTGATATCTTTGCACCTGCAGCAGTCATGGTACGGCAGCAATGTTCCTCGATTATCATGCTGGAATGAGAGTACAGTTCCTAGTCATATCAGCCTAGAAAAACATTCATTTTCATTTTCCTGCCAGTCTTAGTACACAATATAACTACAGAAGGTAAATTTTTAAATAGGAAAAAAAAACAAAAAAACTCTTTGGCCATTTTTTAAACGATATGCTTCTGGTATAATCAGATTCAATGATCTATGCTAAGCTATGCTAAAAGTGCTATTGCCATACCCGGAGATTGGCTGGATTCAAAAACGGTAAAACCTTTTAACCCTGGGGTAGTTGGAATAGCAGCCTATTTTCAAAAAAGTGGAGTGTTTTAAGTTTTTTTTTTTACCTTGACATTTTTCTTTTAAAAGATTGTCATCTTTTGTACCAAAAACTTAACTTTTATAAAAACAAAAACAATATATTCAATAAAAAAAAAGATACAAACAGGAAGAATATGTTTCCAATCAAATGAAATCAGCATCAACAATTTACTTTGCATTGCAAAGAACAGCAACAATATGGAATATTTACAGAATTTTTGACAAGACTCGTTAATGCAACTCATAATGTTTTTGATTTGTCCAAAACCAGACTCATTTATAAATGAAACTGCACTGTCAGACTATAGATGCCCAGTGGCTAAGCTTTTGAACATTTTCTTTAACGAGATACACGGTTGTCTTTTTTTGCTCTAAAATATGTGTAACTTTTTGATAAATTCAAAAACGCTTAAAACTACTGCATAAATTCATGTAATTCATTACGATCTCTCAAACTTAAATTTTAAAGCTCTTTACACTGCACACTTCATCTATTTTAAGTAACTTTACACTATCCCCTCTACACTGTTTGCTACACTGAATGACAAAAACTGCAGTCTGCATTCATGATCTGTGTCGACAGAGCGGTTCCATTTGCTGCGGTCAAAGACAACATTGTGCTGTAAACCATAAACAGTTCTCTAACTCAATATCGTTTTTCTTGGAAATTGTCCTTGTGTAATAAAATGTTAAATTAGAAAAGTGCTAAAACATATTTGTGAACACCTTTTCTGACTGGGAGATGTAAAAGGTATAGCATGATGTTCAGCAGGTTTGATGCAACACATTCAAAGAAACCCCCCCCAAAAAAACAACAGCACACAAAGAATCAAATTTACAGGTTTATTGACACCAGCTGTTTGTGTTGGGAGTTTTAGACAGACTCCTGGATGGGGGGCTCATATCCATCAGCTCTCTCCACCTTGGCCCCAGTGTCACCCTCTGCAGGTTTCGCAGCAGCACTGCTGGTACCACCCTCTCCGTGCAACTCCATCAGCTTACCAACTGTACAATTAAAATTCAGAAGTACATTAGCTCTCAAATAAGTAAAAAATAAAAAGATATTTCTGTACACGTTTCATTTGCTAAGTTACCAGAGGATTTATCACTTGATTATGGGTTGTATTAAATGTCAATGCATAGCCATGAAAGTGCTATAACCTTTGTCAATCATGAAGACTAGTCAAAACAAGCCATGCATGTTCATCAGGCATTTCAACTTACGCTCAAACTTGGGCTTTTTCAGCATCTTAACCTTCCTGACATAGACATCATGTAGAGGGTAGATGGACTGGCAGGCCTTTTCAATGTCCTTGCCTACACTGTCAGGAATCCTACAGAACAAAAGAGAAAACCATTTATTACTCACAACTGCAAAATGGTTGAAGATCAAGAGAACCAACAAAGTTTACAGGTTAAAACCCAGATAAAGAAACTTTTTAAAATGAGTTGCAACACTCAAAAGTTATGTTAATGACAATGTATTCATGAGTTCCGATGTATAAAACATTACAACAATTTACAACAGTAAACACCACCCAGTATTTCAACCACTCAAGTCTTAGCCCAATTCCAGGGCCACCTTCCTGCAAAGTTTAATTCAAGCACACCAACCAATTATTGGCCAGTAATTCTAAACCATGCAAGAAGGTGGACCTCCAGGAGAAAAGCACGACTCCTCTGATTTAACACAATGGCATGGATAAAGGTGAGAACTTAATACTTACAGTTTGTTGACCACCTCCTTGAGGTCATTGGTCTGGACCTCACGGGTCATGATTTCCATCATCTTCTTGCGGATCTGACGGACCTGCTGGTGCTGAGCGTAGGAGGTCTTTCTGATCTGGTTGGTGCGCTTCTTGGTGAAGCCCACACAGAACAGGCGGAGAAGATAGCCATCAGTGGTCTTCACATCAACGTGGGCCTCAATCATTGTCTAATAGAAAAGAACAGAGGCCATTAGCATATTAGAACATGCTCCACAAACAGAAAGCCAAAAATAGGTACATTTCCTAGAACTTTTTCAATTAGACAAATATAAAGAGGATGAGACATGTAAGGTTTCAATACCTTGATTTGAAGATTAACCAAAGTCTTATGAATTTGAAATTACATGGTGAACACATGACAAGAATACTTTTTGAGTCAACTCATTAAATTGAATTTTTTTTTTTAAGATTTAAAGTGTTGAAACTTGGAGCAGTATCTTTAGACACACTCCAAGCAAAAATATCAAACCAACACTGCTGTTAAATTTTACAGCACAAAAAAAAAAAAAAAAAAAAAAAAGGGTGGTCACACCAAACTTCAGGTGCACCAAGACTACAATGATCATGATGCAATGTTTTTTTTTTTTTACAAATCTAAAATGCAATGCTGCAAACCTGCAGCTTTAATATTTGGGTCTTATCTCAAGATATAAGACATCTAACATCTTCAATTGGTTACATATCTTGAGAGAATTGTGGAAGTGCCACAACGGTACAATTCTTAATAGTGAGGCTTTTCTTTAATGGCGAGCACCTTCTACAACCTAAACTAAAGCATTCACTGAGTAAATATCATGTTTTAACTCATTTACCTGCCACTTCTTGACCATGGAGCACATCTTGTCGCGGGTGAGGTCCATGCCGTGGAAGTTGGTGAGGCAGTTCTTGCCCTGCACGTCTTCTGTGACCAGCTTGAACTTGCGGAAGGCCACCTCGTCGTTCTGCAGATCAGCCAGACTGACCTCGAACACACGTCCCTTCAGACCATCAGAGGCAATTCCTAGATTACAAAGACAGTGTCAAACTTACTGCAGTTTGTAGTGCCATGATGCACATGGACTTTATGGGAATGGCAGGTGTATTCCCACTGCCATACGGCTCGGATTTGCATCAAACAATTGGGACACATGGCTTTTATTTAACAGCACGATCTGTCCTTTCCCAGAAGGGTTACAAATTCATGATAAATCTGTATGGAAACAGACACCGTAGACATGAACAGCACTTACTGGTTCCCTGAGTCCTGGTGACCAAGGTCTTGCCCAGGTTGCGGATGTTGAACATGGCTGGTGCCTTGACATCATACCAATCCTTCTTGGAGAATGGATCCACACTGCAAGAGAACACACTCATGTTAATTCGTTTCAGAAAAAGGCAGAAGTTCACAGGCAAATCTCACAATGAAGCCACATTTTCACAGTGCAAATGCCGACACGGCTTATATTTGCTTTGGCGTTGTTATCTAAAGAATGAAAAGACACTTAAATAACTTTGAGCATCCAACACATGTGTTCCGGTGAGTTTTTAGTCGGTGAAGTATCCTTGAAAGCTAGCTAACGTTACCGCTGCTAAAGACATGCTACGTTAGCGTTTAAGTTTGCCGAGCTCGTTTTTTGCTGAAAATTAACAGTTCATGAAATTTGTAGGACTGGTGCATTAGAAAACAATACTAATACTTCACGAGGTCTGAGCTAAAGTTGTCAGAATACATGGCACAGGCCGTGAATGAGCCAGTCAGGCTAGCAGGAGCGCTATACACAATCTTTAATATATCGATCACATCGTTCATCTGTACACACCAACTATCCCCCAGTACTGTTTATAACAATGTAACGACACACTTGAAAGATTCATTTGTGACTTACATCTTCTTTTTGGCACCTTTTTTGCCACCTTTGGTCAGCCTCTTATTCTTGCCGACTGCCATGTTGAACACAGGGAGTAAAAGAGGAGGAAATGAGGAAATACCGCGAGAATTAAAGCGCCAGCGAGAAAAGATATATCTCGCGGGATTTCGTTGGCCTCGCTGTAACGCACAAGTACGCCATCTAGTGTTTACATATATTATTTCACTAATTGCGATATTTCAAACATGTTGATTGAGAAGATACATAAAAGCACAATATTTTTAAATCATATTTACCTTTTGAATGATTCCTTAGCTGCAAAACAATTATTTATATAGCATTTGAGAAAAATACGTACTACATAAAGGAATAGTTCTGAAAGGCTTTTGATAGTTTACCCCAAAATGAAATTCCACTATAATTATAATTATAATTTTAGGGTTAACTGTGTGTGTCATACATTGCAATGTGTGTGTTACATAGTGCAATATTATATATATGTGTATATAGCTAATGTTTGTTGCACCAGGTTACACTGTCTAAGACTAGTTACATTCAAACTGACATCAAAGCCTTAATGACAACATTCCACTATATTAAACCTACAAATTGTAATAATAGGTTCATTGAAAATTCAATCAGGGTGTCTGAGGACCTGATCATTTAATCTGTTCAGTCAAAAAAAAATAAAAATAAAATAAAATAAAATAAATATATATATAGTATATTTGTTAAATACATTGCTCAGTAAATTAATTATAGCATTCAGTTCTCTTGCCATGTTACTCTTATCAATACATAATAATCATAATGATAATAGTTTTATTATTGTTGTTATTATTATATTAAAACGATAATTTTGCATTCCTTAATGCAAAAGGCAAAACAGCACAGTTGAATACTATAGTTATTTAAAAGCAATATCTTTCACACTGTTTTTTAGAATCTCAAGAACAAAAGCGAACACTTCACTCACTCACAATAGCTGCAGAAATAAAACTGACGTTATGTATTAGCACAAGGTTTCTTTTTGCACTGTATCAGGCATCTTTAATGATCTGCAACAAATACTAGTCCTGTTATCTACTTTGGAATAAAAACATTTGAAAGGAAGGTAAAGAAGGATATTTCTGGTAATTTCTTTGTGTAATAAATGCTTGTGACTGAGTTTATGTATCTGTGTGATGGTCTTTAAGATGTAAGTATGAGGTTCAGTGCCCATGTGACAAATTGTTCTTTGTTGCTACAGAGTCTAGACCTTTAATTCTGTGGCCCTGAGGGACTGTATATAGAGTCAACAAAGTCAATGTGCTGCTGACTCCTTGGCAACGACTCAAAGGGGCCATGAAACCTCACTTTGAATATAATGAGACAGTGAGCACATTTATTCCTGAAGCTAGTTAAAAAATTTTATAAAACATTGAACTGAATGTTCAAGACTTCTGCATTTAAGCTAATGGTCTATCTTAAAAATTAAAGTTTACATATAACTCTTTGTATGTAAAAATGTACACAATAAGCTTAATTAGCACAAGTATCACAAATCTGAACTCAGATTTATTGAAATTGACTTGTTTTTGTCTATTGGTTGTTGACTGGTTTTACAGTTGCCTGTGGAGGGATGGGGTTTAAACAGACGAAATGATTAGAGAAATCAGACATATACATCACCAGTGCAAAGTCTGTTTAACTGAAAAAAACATAAGAAAAAAAAAAATAAACACGTGGCTGAATTATCAATAAGACATGCATTAAAATATATATAGGGAGATTTTTTTATTTTTATTTCATACACACTTAAATTGATTGTTGAATCAATTGTGTTATCATTTGCTCACTGCAATTACTATATATATATATATATATATATATATATATATATATACACTTAAGTCCAAACAATTCCACTCGGCTTCAATGACTTTATTATATGGACACTTTTTTTGAATTTTTTTTGTTCCACAGAATAAACAAGTCATGGTTGGAAGGACACGAGACTGAGTAAATGATGACTTTTAAATTTTTAGTTGGCAGGAACTAGAAATCACGTGCTCAGTCTGCAATAGGCAATTTATTACTATTTACATTTCTGCATTTGACTTTAAACCAAAGCAATCTGCTCAGCATTATATGTACACACAGTAATAAAAATAATAGTTATAATAGCAACAACAACAACAACAACAAAACAGTAATAGTAGTAGTAAAAATAATAATAATTATTATTACTATTTTAACAATAATAATTTAATTAGTGCTACAGGTAGGGAAATATCTGTATTTATGCACAGCTGCAGGTTCTCTTCTTTCAGAAATTCTCGCTCTCTTAACATCCAAGCTTCCTGCTTTTAATTTTCATGGTTTCTTCTTTTTTATTTGCAAATAGTTTGACAGACCGCTGAAGTGCAGAAAGCAAATTCAAATGATGCACATTACAAGTATTAATACGAATAGTGATAACACATTCTTTAATACAGTAGTGTGATACAACACTGATACATTAGGCAACACGCAACCCACGGTTGCTTAGGGCCCCAAAACTCTAAACACGCCTCTGCTTTGCTAGTCGTAAGTTAAAGCTTAGTGCAAAGCACGTTTATAAGGAATAGCAGGCTTTTATTATGTCTTTATGTGACAAGTGCATTATCGTAAACCACCAGAGCGTCCCTGACACAAGATCTCCAGGATGAAGTGTCACTCTTTCCTAACAGGTTCTCACTAGTCAAGCACCTGACACACCTGAACCTCCCCCTCCGCCTTCTCGTCTCGCTCTGCGCACTGCGCATGCGCAGCCCTCTCTCACGCAGCTCCACTGTCATGGCGGAGACGGAGCGGAGTAGGAGCTGATTCAGGAAGAGATGGCGCTGTAAAGTGGGTTACCGCTGAAACTTCACTTCAACAGTTCCCACAGGGACCAGGAGGATTGTCTTCTCTTTGGCCGGACCCACGAGAGCCAATGTCGGACGTTCCTCGCCTTATATTTTATAGTTTTTTGCGTCTTGTTCTTATCGTTGCGTCTACCTGCGCGGAATCTCTTCAGCACCGCTGTTTCCTGTTTGACACTCGCAAACATTTCAATGACATTGTTGTTTAGGTATATTTCCTTTATCAGACCGGTGGAGACTTAGAAGTATTACGTTTCTTATCTGGTCTCGCCTCAGTGCGATTTCGTCCTCCTTTGGACAAGTTTACAGCTGTTTTTCCCTCTCTACAGCAGAACAATTCCTGTCAGGCAGGTGTAGTGACATCAACTGACACTTCCCGCAGAAAGCGCGAGAAACTAACGGATAAACTACCCGTGAATGGGGTCCAGGACCTGTTCTTCACCTCGGTCAACTTAACGAGAGCGATACTTACCGTACATTTCTCCATAGTTTAACTCGGCCGTAGGGTCAAACAGTTGTCGCACCTGTTCCCCTCTCACCTGACTCCGTCATGGCGAGCACAGGTGACAGCGCTGGCGGGATCCCCATCAGAGGAATCCGCATGAAGTTCGCCGTGCTGGCGGGGCTCCTGGAGGCTGGTGAAGTCTCCAATCGGGACATTGTGGAGACGATCTTCAATCTGGTAAGCTGATTAAAGCCTTTAAATAGAGATCTGAAGACACAGTGGCTGGACAATACCAAATGTTTAGACTTTAGCTGTCACTCTGTAAGCTTTTTGGGTTAAAGTTGTACGGCAGAAAGTGGAGCGGTGCTGCTTAATGGTTAAAATTCTGCTGCTTGCAATCCCATCTGAAGTATAGTGCCCCCATTGTGTCCTTGACACTAATGTCAGCTGACTGAACCTGTAATAAGTGGCATGTAAGTGAACGTGGATGGAAGCAGCTGTCATATAAATTGATATCACTGTCAAGAAAGGTAATAAAAAGGTACCTTTATTAGGGTACAGCAGCTTGTGACTGGGGTATGATCATCACAACTTTGCTGAAAGCTCTGTTGTACACGATCTTTGAGATAAAGATGTCAAGCTTCTGTACCTCTAAAGGTGTAATTACCTCACATCTTGTCTGTTGGCGTAGGCTATTTAAGTACCTTATA
>JAUMHQ010000001.1:191346-206977 GCA_032361165.1 Enteromius paludinosus | reverse complement strand
AACAATGTTTGAGAGAAATGGTAATATTGTGTATCTGGAATGAATTTTAGATCTTTAAGTCCATCTCATGAAAAATTTAAATATATTTAATGAATTAACTAATGTTAACACAATTCACATTATTGTTAAGAGTGGCCATGCCAAGACATGCCAAACAACATTTTAAATTAAAGTCTTTTTGGATGTCACTCTTGAAGGAAGCCATTTCTAAATTGGGTTATGATCCCAAGCATGTTTATGGAAATATATCGGTTTGAATGCAGTTTTGCCACATTACACAGCTTTATAAACTTTCTCAACATTTACATCAATATACTATAGACACTAAGTGCTGAAATGAGAGCCTCACTTGTGAGTGTCTAATGACACAATGAAAAATAATGAATATGCATTTGTTGTACAGTATATGTGACAATCTCTCCCCCTCTCTCTCTTTCTCTCTCTGTGTGTGTGTGTGTGCATTGTGGAGATTTTCCATGCTGTGAACAAGATTCTGCTTTTAACAGTTGGCAGGTTACCTACTGCGGATGTGGAATGCAGAAGCTGGACTTTTAAAACCCTAACCTCTGTACCCTCTGTAACCTCTGTGTGTAAGTGTGTGTGTGAGAGAGAGAGAAAGAAAAAGCAGGCATCTGCAGAAACACCATGCCTATTTAAACAAATTGTATCTGAAACATGCCCCTCAAATATTTTAGTCAAGTGGATTTTGACTGTAACTACTTAAAAGGATGTAGACACCATTCATGTGTATATATGGGGTGTCAAATTGTGTTCTGCAGATCATTTAAACTGAAAATTCTGTCATCATACCATTTTTCCATTAAACATTTTATTAAAATGTATGTATTTATATTTTACAGCATTTGGTAATCACTGGCTGTTGGGAGCATTAAAATAGAATCATTGATAACGGTGAATTATGTATAAATGTATGTATTATTTGTGTGTGTGTGTGTGTGTATGTATTATCAGTGTTTGGAACTGAGAATGTCCAAATAAGAGTAGGAGGAGATTTTGACAAGTATTGTGGGTCAGCAACTAATGGAACGATATTACTGCTTAATGTAACAACCTTAGTTAATGTTAGTTAATACATAGGGCCTAATAATGTTAACTATGGGACCTAATTGTAAAGGGATGTACCACAATATTTTAATAAACATCAAAGTTTTCAAGACTTTCAGTGGAGAATAATACATTTAATACATATATAATATATGTAATATATGTTATACATATATAACAATAATACATCATACATTTTGGATAACAGAAATAATAACATCAGACAGAAATCTATCAGAGTGAGAACCCTGGAAAAAAACCTTAAAGATATATTTAAGAAATGGTAAAGTGAAACATCTTTAAATGATCTGTTTAATCAAATTACCTGTTACGATGCTTCCTTCACCTCACTCGCGCTATCTGTCACGTGGTCCTCCCTAGGCGATGTCCCATATGAGAATGTGGCTATTTCTCACAGATTATTGCGCTGCATCCGAAGATCACTCTGCCAGGAATACTCAAAATAACAGTGCAATAATCAAAAAATATTGTCACTACCTAAGAAAGATAGATTGAAACAGCAGAAGTGTGAGGGAAATTTAACAGTCTCATCGGAAAAATCAGTTCTCGCGCTTTATCGCTTAAAAGTTTACCCGAAGCCGGAGTCTACTGTCATTTTATTTTCTTGTTGTCGGGAAACATGTTTGCAAATGCAACAACGGCGTTTCTTTCTTTTTAAGAGATGTCTACTGACTTGGTGAATGTCTTAAGCGTGCTTCAAATATAAGCGTCTGTGGACGGTCTTGCGCTTCTCTCGGCGGACTGGAAGACATTGTATTAACGCGAGCAAAACATCTGTCGATGACTGGGAGACGGCTGCTGAATACTGAGAGAGGAAGAGCAAAGCCTGGAGCACAGAGAATAAGCCTCTGTAGGGTTAAACACGACAGCACCCGTCCTGGAGAGGACGAATGATTCTGGAGGGTGATAGTGGCTGTGGACTGGACATCACTGTGAACCTTCACCTAGGACAGAGAGAGAAAGAGAGAGAGAAATGCTCTCCGTGATGGCATCAAAGTGGCTTTTATGGTTCTGGCTGCTTTGGCCGTGCGTGACAAGTAAGAACCTATTGCATACTTGTATTTAAATAACATTTCGTATGTGTGTGTGTGTTTGATTTCGTTATGGCTTGTCAAATATTTAAGCATGAAAATAAGCATGCAAGATTTTTTAGGCTATAGTGACTTAGTAACATGGGTGCTCACTCTCTTGCTCTCTCTCCATCTCTCTCTCTCTCTTTCTCTGTCTCTGTCTCTCTCTCTTTCTAATGGAACTTGTTGATTAAGTTTATTTTTATTCACTGTGTTGGCTAATAGGTCATCAAATATCAAATACTTTCAGTTTCCATGTTTCCAAAACTTAATGAAAGTCATGTCATTTTTACACTGTTTGCTCTGCAAATCGATCATATTGTTTCATAGGACTTGAAATATTGTGCTTGAATTGTACAAACAGCTTTTGATGCTTATGATGTTTTTTGTTGTTGTTGTTGTTGTTTTTGTTTTTTTTTAAAAACTTGACAGTGACTGGTCCCCATCCACCTTTTATTATATGAAAGAGAGCAGCATAAATATTCTATACAACTTCTTATTTTGTGCTCCATGCAAACGTATTTGATGGTAAAATGTTTTATTATTACTATCATTATTATTATTTTAACCCCTAATTTCAGTTTAAAAACATGAAAGTAAATTTAGTAAAAATAGAGTTAAATTAAACTTTCTGCATAGTATTTTTTTTATTGTGCCAGGGTTATGTAACCCAAAATACAGTAATATAAATGTACAATAAATAGTATAAATTTTCTGACAAAGAAAGAAAAGCATTCTGTTTATTTTACTGAAATATTAAGACCCAAGTCTTTGCAGCTGTTGGTGCCCACAACCAGGCAGAAAGACTAGACTATATGCTGTCAACATCAATATCTTAAAAAACGATCAGCTGTGTATGTAACAGATCCGAAAATACAGGATTAAGATCGATGTGCGGATATAATCTAATAAAGACAGCATGTAATTTGGATTTACTTGCTATTTTCATTAAATTACATTTGCACACTGAAAAAAAGATACAACGAATGTGTAATATGAACCAAAAGCAAAGGTGGAAAACAGCAACCACGATGTCATGATACTGGCAGTACAGGTAAAAATGTACTTTTATATATAATTATTTATTTTTGGTGCTGTGTGTTATGGTTATGGCTGTTTAATGTTATTACTATACAGTAATGTGGGATAATGTGAAGGATTAGAGCACTTAACATTCATTAACATCAGAGCAAGCATGACAAAAACACACAACCTCTTCACAGGCAGTTCAGTCACATGCACATAAATTACAGCTTAGCTGAATAGCCACAAACATACATAAAGTGTAAATTAAAGCTTCATGATTTATTTAATCTTTAATTATCAGTTCTTTCAGTTGTTGCTTTTGTTGATGTGTGTCTTTTACATAGCCTTTTTACTAAATAAATAGTTGCACAGTTTAGTAAAAGAAAAGGATCTACAGGCCTCATAAGTAATTATGAGATCACTGATGACATCAAGAAGAGTAAGGAAAATCACTCTACTGTCCGTAGTATGATGTAAAGGCTGGCTAACAGGCTAAAAGATGGCAACAGGATCAGTGCTCAAATTGACCCACATCTTATTTGAAGAGTTCAGATGCAAAAGCCTCTAAAAGAAACCTGGTCTCATAAAAATATGTACCTTTGTGCCACACCTTTTTTATGCATCTTACTGCACATTTCGCTGCAGTTTCTAAGAAAAACGTCCACTGAGTGGTGCTAAAACACAGGTTCAGTGTGTGAACCCTGGTACATTTTTATTACATTGATATGTTGTTAGTATTGTGGTGGTTCAGAATTAAAATATTGGCGTACTGTCACTAAACACTAATGCTCTATCATGTTGAAAATTCGTCCTACACCAAATCCAACCCTAAACCTACACTGTAAAAAATTACAGTGATTTTAACAGTAAATACTGTGAAAATGCTGTTGAAAAAACCTGTTAAATGGTAAAATGGTAAATTCCTTGAAATAACTATCTTTTCTTAAAAGTTTTGTTTATTAAGGGTTGTGTGTTACATGTAATGTTGTTAAATGAATGTTTATTGCATATTTCGGTAACACTTCAGAATAGGGGGTCAGAATAATGCATTAGTTAAGCATTAATTAATGGATAATTTGTTCACAATTAAGCATTAGTTGAGCAAAAACACACTATTAATTAATGATTAACTTAACTTTTTAATCATTAATTAGTAGTGGGTTTTGGCTCAACTAATGCTTAATTGTGAATGCCTCACCATTAAGGTGTTTAGTGCTTGTGTGAATCACATTAAGAGCCTTCTAAATAGGTTCATTTTTTAAAGCTGCTGTGAATGTAAATCATGTGAATGTACCACCTACATTTGGTGGTTATTAGAGTATTTCAAAGGTACAAAACAGATTTCAGTACTTTACTAGGTTGGGATTAGTATGGTCATTGCGGTGGCTTGGAAGTGGGATGGCTGCTGTGGTGGCCTTGAGATGGGGATTGGGAACTGGTACTGCCAGGTCTGTCCGGGGTGAGCTGTGGGCGGAGTAAGGGGGTTTGAGAGGTCCCCTGCTGGAGGAGCTGCTGCGGTACACAAGAGGGGTTGGCTAGGGTTTGCAGAGCGTTCCTGATGACTGACTGGTCTGAGCGGATATAGCTTTTAAAGGTGCTTGAGGGTTAGGGGTAGCCTTGTGTTGAGACGTGAAGGGTTTGTTCTCTGGATGCCTTTTAGTAACAAGGTGGAAATAGCGGACTTCACTTAAGTACCCCTTGATAGAGCTTATTTGGAGTTTTTTGTACAATTTGAGAAAGGAAGTCCATTTTTCGGTGGTGAGAGCAGATGATCTGGCAGAGGTGTAGCCAGAGGCTGGTGAGGCTTGAGGTTGTCTTGTCAGTGGAGGAGATCGAGAACAGAGCCGTCTAGGAGAGTGGGAGATCGGAGGTCGTACTAGCTTGCGGCCTCTTGAGGAAGCCGCGGGCTCCCGTGGAGATTCCTGCGAGGCTGCTGCTTGTTTGGTGGCTGGTGTGGTAGAAGTCCTCATGTTTGTAGTCGGAGGAGAAATCTGATTCTGACATCTTTTGGTTAGATGCAAAGAACGAGATACCAGAGAAGACGAGTTTGCTCTATTTAAAGGAAAACCTCTTAGCTCTGATAGGGTAACCAGACAATAGGCTGATTGGGGAACGGGGCGTCAGCCGTGGTTAATCATCTGTACGTGATTTGAAATTTGAAAAAGAGTATTAGTGTAAAATGTGTTACATTTCTTACAATTTAAAATAACTGTTTGACTGTACTAAAAATAATGGATGACAATGATAAATTTAGCAGCCATTACTCAAGTCTTCAGAGTTACATGACCCTTCATAAAACATTATTATTTGCTGATTTGGTTTAGCATTTCTATTGAAAAAAGTTGTGCTGCTTAGTGGTTTTATTAAAACTGTGATACGTTTCTTTTATTATATTGATGAATAGAAGTTCAGAAATATATTACTTTATTTTAATCAACTCTAGCACATACTGTATGGACCCTGAAAGACTGACAAATAGAATGAATCAATAAAGTGGATATTAGAGTCAGATGCTGCTGCAGATGTTTTTTCTCTCTGATGAAGCATTAAACTGGAAACGGTGGTAACATACAGATGGGTCTGAGATTAAAAGTAATCAGTCAGACACACATATACTCACTCATTGATTGATTTTTGACTTTTATAGATTAAAGTCGTCTATGGCTTTTGCATGGGTATAACATCCTTGAGGACTGAGTAACACACAAACACATAAACCGATATGAAGTGGATCTGGACCTTGCTTTGCTTAAAGGGACAAGCCATGCAAAATGACTAAAGCTCAACATAGCCACATAAGCTCAAAGGTGTGTGTGTCTTCCTGTGTGGAACGGATCATACCAATTGAGTCTGACACAATCTTGGATTCATGATGGGAACTAGGTGTGTGTGTGTGTCAGCGTTCTGTTTTGAGAGGAGGAGCGCAGTCACTGGAGATCTTATCCCACATGCAGTGGGGAGGAAATGGCGTGTGTTTTGTGTGTGTGTGTGTGTTGCTACCATCTTGGCAAGTCATTGTTTTGCCATGTCATTGGCACACCCCCTCCACAGCATTGGTGGGCTTATGAGTTATGATGGGATAAGATGCAGAGGAAAATTATTCTGACATGTTTGTGTGTTTTTGCTCTGCAGTGAAAGCAGATTACATGCAGCTTAGCAGACACTTCTGGCCTTTTCATGATATTCTCAAAAAACTCCAGAACTATAAAAAACTGCTGGAGATAGCACTGCTTTGTGACTTCAGTGTCTGCCGATGATTATTTGATATGTAATGACACAATTTCAAAAGGTTTTGGCAAACAGACACCACAATCGTGCACTTTAAAAATCCTTTTTTGAAGCTGTAAATAAAACAAAGATTAAAAGCATTTTAAAATTCAAATAATTTCAAATGAAATCTAATACCAATGTTTTGTAGTGAAGCATAGTGTGTTTTGTTGGATGGAATTTAAAATTATGTTGTATATATATATAACTATATCATTTTAATTGCATTTATATTTGTAGAACATATTACAAATGAATTCCATTTTAAAATGCTTTTCAATTTCACAAATAAATCATCACAATATGACTTAACACAAATTTAGCATGTGTTTATTGTTAAACATTTTTCAATCTCCATGCAAATCTTTTTGTGTATGTATTAGGGTGTCTTGCTGCTGATGCTGAGGAAAGGCTGGTAGATTTTCTGCTTGGTCCTGAACGCTACAACAAACTTATCCGGCCTGCGGTCAATAAAAGTCAGCAGGTCACTATTGGCATCAAAGTCTCTCTAGCACAGCTCATTAGTGTGGTAAGTGTTTCTCTCTCTCTCTCTCTCTCTCTCTCTCTCTCTCTCTCTCTCACACACACACACACACACACCAAACTCAAACCCTGGCCCTTAGGACCTAGAGTACTGTGCTGAATTTAGCTCCAACTCTAATCACAAATACCTGTGATCCTAAAGATATATGATGGTTATATTTTACAGGGGTGTAAGTATTATTGGAGCTATAATCTCTGTATTAAAACATATAATTTATGTTTGACTTATTCTAATAAATGTGTTATATCAGCATCATAAATATACATGAAGGTCAAAGACATTTAAATGTTCACATCAAAATAAATTTTACAAAAGTGATTTTATACACATAGAAAGCACATTAAATGCAAGTAAATTGTCTACTTTTAAGCTTAAAGTTTTGAAGAATACAATTTCAAAATGTGGGTGAAATAATGTTTTATTGCCATTCAATGTAACACTTATATTTAAGTAAAAATGTAAGAACATATTCTTATTATGACCAGTACAAATTAAAATCTATAAAAGAAAAATTGAGCATACTAAATTTAATTTCATTTTAAATGAGTAAAAACTTCTGACAAATGGCCAAAATGGGATGGTGGCAAAATGTAAAAATGTAAAATTACAATTGAGTAGTATTTGGTGTATGTTGTTAATTGTTAATTCATGTTAGCTCAAAATGCATTAACTTGTGATTTTAATAATGCATTAGTAAATGCTGAAATTAGCATGAACTAAGATTATTAAATGTTGTCGAAGTACTGTTCTTCTCATTTCATGTTAACTAAAAAACCTTATTGTAAAGTGTTACCAAACCTTTTGTAAGTCTGCAATGTCTTAAAATTCTGCTTAATACAGTATGTCATTCATTACTGTTTAAAAGCTTTGGGTCGGTAAGATGTTATTTTAAGATGTCCTTGTCACACGTTACATGTACTTATTATTATAATAACAATACATTATGCACAATTACAAGAAAATAACCCTCTAAGCCAAATCCTAAACCTAACCCTAACCATACAGTATACATGCATTTAATTAATATTACTCAGCACTAAGAGTGTATAATTATACTGTTAGGACACATTAAATTAAAAAGTGCATCCATCAATTTTACATTTTTGGAAGAAGAGTCTTATCTTTAACAAGGTTACATTTATTTGCTTAGAAATAGTAATATTGTGAAATATTATTACAGTTAAAAAAATTGTACACAATTGAGAGCCATTGTGCAGCAGTTATATCTAGTACCCCTGACACATTAGAGACTTAAGATACAGTCACTCTGACAGGTAAAATCACATTGACATTATGTTCTAACCAGGCGCAGTGCCAATGCGTGACAAGAAACATAACAATTTGGTGCTATTTTTGTCATGTTGCACTGGGTAGCCCCGTCCCCTGCAGAATCTCATACAGCTGTATATTAAACTGCAAATATATTCAAACTGACTTTTATCTTGATGATGCAGGTTTGAGTCTGGATTGTGTTGTGTCCTGATCTCATCATATCCCTGTCACTTTGCCCAAAAAATGTTTTTGCCCAAAAACTTGCAATGTTCTGTTCTTTTTACAGAATGAGAGGGAACAAATCATGACAACGAATGTGTGGCTGACTCAGGTAAGGTCACCTGCAATGCCTGTGCACTCATCTGGATAGTGTTATAACACACAGTCAAATGAGCTGTCCCACATGAGCACATTCACAGCATGTGGAAAATTTGAGTTGTAATTTAATTATAGTTCACTTTTAGGTCATTTCTAAAAGTGATGGCTAATCCTGCTGAACCGAATGAATGTGTTTAGCTGTTCTGTTTTAAATGAGTTTGGTACAAATACTGGTACATCTTCTGACCCAATTTGAACAGTTCATGTTCTACTTTCTCTGAAGGAGTGGAATGACTACAGACTGGTGTGGGATCCGAATCAGTACGAGGGCATCAAAAAACTACGAATACCATCGCAGCACATCTGGCTTCCTGATATAGTACTCTATAACAAGTATGCCATATTTATTTCAGTAGCACAAATACTGTCTGTCTGTCAGTCACTACGAGTTATGTCGTGACGACAGACTGGGGTTCATACTTGGGAGCCCTGATTCGCTCTGATAGAGAGAAAACGGCAATCAGAATTGGCTAGTGGAATTTGCATGCTGAGGTGCATCCACTCATCAGATTTTGCTTTGGAGCTGAGAGATGTCTGTATGCAGTGTTCTTCTGGTTCTGTGCTGAGAAGGAAGCAGGAGTTGTTCGGTGTGGCGAGACAACGCGATCAGTGGAGTCCCTGTGCAACCAGCGATTCCCTGGGGCGTTTCTTTGGTGGCCCAAGAGCGCTATCTATGGCTCAGTCTGGCTGAGATAAAGGATGCCGAGAAGGTTTGCTTTCTCGACGCCCCGATCACTCAGACTGCGTAGGGCCGCTCGCAGGAGGACAGTGGCGTCCCCGTCTCCAGCTGGTGCTAAACCCTCAGAGACTGAGTCTTGGGAGTTGGCGACCACACAGCTCCCTCCCCTAGAGGAGGGCCGGGTGGAGAATCTTTGGTTTCCTTTTCTTTTCATTCCGCCACAGGCCTCAGGGTAGTGCTTTCCTTCCTGCAAGAAAAGTTGGAGCACAGGCTTTAGCCCTCCACTTTGAAAGTGTACCATCACAATGCAGTGAATGGCTGGTCCCTAGGAAAGCATGATCTTGTCGTGAGGTTCCTGAGGGGCGCTAGGAGGTTAAACCCCCCTAGGTCGCCACTGATACCCTCCTGGGACCTCTCTGTTGTGATGGCTGGCCTTCAGAGGGGTACCTTTGAGCCGCTGGATTCAGTCGAGCTTAAATACCTGTCTCTTAAGACAGCGCTCCTGACTTCCATCTAGAGGGTCGGGGACATTTTCCATAGCGCCCTTCCTCAGAAGACTCGCTTACCCTTCGGTCAGCCAAACTGTAACAACAAATAGGAGGATCTGAAGCAGTCCTCTTGAAGGTCGAAATCCCTTCCCTGGAGTCTATCTCTAGCTCAGGAATGAACAGTTTGGCAATGTGGCAATGTACTCACCAATGGTCCCTGCGGGTATCATGGTAAGCGAATTTGCGCTGGGGCTTTGAGAAGGTTACGACCTTGCATAGCAATTTTCAGCACGCTAGCGCCTGTCCAGAACTCTTGTGGTGATGTTGGTTGTGACGGGGGTCTTGCCTGTGGCGCTTTCCATGTGGACCCCAGTCTGTCGTCACAGCATAACTCGTAGTGACTGACAGACACGGGGTAGTCTCGGTTCGTACTGTAACCCTTGTACCCTGATGGAGGGAACGGAGACTTTATGTCCCCTTGCCACAGCTTCGACCCATCGCTGGGGGCCCAGGGACCTGGCTCTCGGCTCCTCAGCAATACCTAATGAGTGGATGCACCTGCTGCACCTGCTATTTATACCCGCTCAGCGGGGAGTGGCTCAGCATTCAAATTCCACTAGCCAATTCTGATTGGCGTTTTCTCTCTATCAGAGCGAATCAGGGCTCTCAAGTATGAACCCCAGTCTGTCGTCACGACATAACGTCCGTTTCCTCCATGAGGGAACAAGGGTTACAGTACGTAACCGAGACGGTATATACTATCTATATACAACCCAGTCTTATGGCAGTTTGTGATTTAGTCACATAATTTAATTTAATCTATTTATTCTTGCCAGGGACACGTTTATTTCATTATTTTCGTAAGTCCAGCACATTTTTTAAAACTAAGATTCCATTGGTTGCATCTTAGATTAAAAAACGTGCTGGACAAAAGTAGCGAAATAAACGTGTCCCTGCCAGGATTAAATACCGTGAGACTAGGTAGCTATAGACCTCTGTTCAAACGTTTTAGATCAATAAGATATTTTTATTTTTTAAGGTCCCTTATGTTCAGAAAATATCCATTTATTTGATCAAAAATACAGTAAAAACAGGACTATTGTGAAATATTATTACTATTTAAAAAAATACAAAAAATTAAATATTAAATCAAATCAAGTCGCTTTTATTGTCACATCACCACAGCACCTGTGCCTAAGTGAGAGAATTTTTTTGGAGCGTGCTCCAGACAGTGCAGGGACATGGGTTTGTATTAGATAGTTTACAGTGCGACAGATATATTATTGTATTAAGTGCAATGTGTGCATGAAGTCCATTAGCCATATTACTGACCCTATTAGCAGCAAAAGTATTTTCCAATACACTATGACCACAATACTGTAAGTACAATGTACTTACCGTGCTCATACTGTATTCCACTATTTCCAAAAACAAAGTGGAAATAGGCTCATTCTCCAACTTTTTTTTACCATTTTGGAATCTATTCAGCCAATATCTGGGTCTGATGAAAGGACTTTTAGCATAGCTTATCATAGATAATTGAATCCAATTAGACCAGTAGCATCATGTTCAAAAATGACCAAAGGGTTTTGATATTTTTCCAATTTAAAACTTGACTCTTCTGTAGTTATATTGTGTACTAAGACTAGCAGAAAATGAAAACTAGTGATTTTCTAGGCTGATAGGATCAGGAACTATACTCCCATTCCGGCGTAATAATCAAGGAAGATTGCTGTTGTAACATGGAGCTGCTGCGGAGCAGGCACAGTAATATCATGGAGTATCGAAACTTTGCTTATTTTTGCTTATGGTCTAATTGAATACAATGATCTATGTTAAGCTATGCTAAAAGTGCTATCGCCAGACCCGGATCAGCTGAATGGATTACAAAACTCAACTTGTTAACTCTGATGGAGTTGGAGAATGAGCCTATTTCCAAAAAAAGTAGAGTGTTCCTTTAAGGCCACCTAATATAAATTATGACCAATGAATGTTTCATGGAATAGCTCAGAGCAGTAGCTTTGGAAACAGTTATTAGTAGCACACATACATGTGTTAAGACTTAATTTTAACAGCTTTTCTCATTAACTTTATTAGTGTTCTTATTAAGGCCTTAAGCCTTGTAAACTTTTGGGATGTTTTGAGACTTTGATGCACTGTCAGTGTTTAGTGGCAAACTCAATATATAACAAGCAAGCTGTCACCATTCCAAGAGACTGACTAATTATGCTAGAAAGTTGCCAAAAGCAAGAGCAGTCTCCTCCCTTGTTGATGTTCTTTCAGGTCGTTCACATCTACAGTCTTGACAAAGCTCAGAAGAAGGAAGAAAAAAATAGGATGAGTGACAAGCAAAAATGTTTAAACTGTTTGATCTAGGTCAGATGTTTGTTCCTAGTGGAAACAATGTGTGTTGTATAATCCCCAGTTTAGTTGATAAAAATGGAGGATGCACTTGCGCATGTTCATTGCTTAAATGGATAGATTGGGTGGGATGAGACTTTAATTTGCTTAAGAGGCATTTCCTCATGTAAAGAGACACTGGTGCATGTAATCCTTTGCTAAAATAAGCATTGTATTTCTATGCTAATTTTAATTGAAAAGCTGTACACTAAGAATTTTTCAAGGGCACAGAGGGAGAGAGATCCTGGATTAAAGATCTGTTAATTAATGCATACTAATCAGGAACTGTGTGTGATGAGGAGGCGTTCTTAACATCTCATATACACGGGTTTTTCAAACAACACAGTCTCACTCTAACTTGTCACAGTTTGATGCTTAGTCAAAACCAACGCCTTTTGAAGCTCAAGGTACCCCTTTTTAGTCACTTTTCAACGTGAAGGGTCCTAGGAAACCCTTAGCATCAATATACTGATGCGAAAATTTTTTTGTGCATAATTAAAAGATATAACAACGGCATTATTGCATATATGTAGGGTTGTGATTTTTCAATGTAAACAGTCAAAACAGTTTTATTTAAATTATATTATTTACACGTTTATGAGCAAGTAATCCAACACCTGCCACTAAACCTACCATCTGTCAATAAAACACAAGATATAGCTGTTTAGAAGTTATGGATAGAACCATTGACTCCCACAACCTTTACTTGGCTATCTTACTTGGCAAAACCACGGTGACCGATATAGCAGGCAAATACAACCACCGTCATAATTTACTTGAAAGATATTAATATTCCAAGTATTTTTAGGCAAAACGATTGATTTGTGAGAGAAATAAACACGGTGGCTGTCTCCGTCTTCCGTATACTTCCTGTGCACTGCTGCAGTCTGTGCGCGATTTCAAAAAATGCTGCTACAAGAATCCTTACATCAACGTTCATTGAGAAATGCCATTGGCTCTTGTGTGTCTCGTGATCGATTGCATCATGCTGTTGTGAAATACTATTGGCTCTTGTGTATCTCGTGACCGATTGCGTCATGCTACCGGACGGGAGGATGTTTTCTGAATGAGACGTGAGTGCAATAAAGGAGCTGGATAATTTTTAGTGATTAAAATCTTGTGTTTTACTTTCCTATTGGCATAAAGACTTTGTATGGCTTCAGAAGACTTGGAGTGAGACACTACTTATTTGTAATTTCTCTTCATATATATATATATATATATATATATATATATTTGCACAAAAGTCACTTATTTAAATGTTTTTAATGTATGTATTTTACTTACATAAAAATTTATTTAATATATATATATATAGAGGGAGGGAGAGAGAGAGAAATACAGTATTTCACTTGGTTTTTTACGAAGCATGTCTAGATACTTGTGTTTGGCAATGCTTTGCTAACAAAAGTCATGTTGCTATTGTAACTTATTGTATATTTGTATATTGTATATTTAATACATGTTCTCTTGTCTTACAGTGCGGACGGTGTGTATGAAGTATCCTTTTACTGCAATGCAGTTGTCTCCAACACTGGTGATATTTTCTGGCTCCCTCCTGCCATCTACAAGAGCGCCTGTGCTATTGAAGTCCGAAACTTCCCCTTTGATCAACAGAACTGCACGCTTAAATTTCGCTCTTGGACCTACGATCGCACAGAACTTGATCTTGTGTTGACGTCTGATTTTGCCAGTCGTGATGATTACACACCAAGCGGCGAATGGGATATTGTGTCGCTCCCTGGCAGAAAAAATGAAGACCCCAATGACCTCACGTACCTGGATGTCACGTACGACTTTGTGATCAAGCGCAAACCTCTCTTCTACACGATCAACCTCATCATTCCGTGCGTCCTCATCACTTCTCTTGCAATTCTAGTTTTCTACCTTCCTTCAGACTGTGGAGAGAAGATGACACTTTGTATATCAGTTCTTCTGGCTCTTACTGTGTTTCTGCTCCTGATATCGAAGATTGTTCCGCCAACATCCCTTGCTGTTCCATTAATAGGGAAGTATCTGATGTTTACGATGGTGCTGGTCACATTTTCTATTGTGACAAGTGTGTGTGTGCTCAATGTTCACCACCGTTCTCCATCAACACACCGCATGCCTGAATGGGTCAAGCGTGTGTTCCTGCATAAGCTTCCTATTTTCCTTCTGATGCGACGGCCTGGAAGGTCTAACGTACGGGAAAGGTTTCGACGGAAGCATCAGCGGAAATCATTCTCATCTGATGCTAAGGGCATAAGGTTGGATGGAGACTCATTCTTCTTAAGTGATGATCCTGGGCGTGTGTGCGGGGCCTGGAGGGTCGGCGACCTTCCTGAGGGTTCAGAGTTCAGGCAGAGAGTGAAAGTAAGGCACGACCCAGATGTGGATGAGGCCATAGAGGGTGTGAGGTTCATTGCTGAACATATGAAGATTGAGGATGACGATGAAGGGGTGAGAAATCTTTTTGTGTTTGGCATGTTAAATGAATTAATTAGATGAGTTTGAGTAAATGCGTTTAACCATTTCGGGATTTCAAATTGAATCACTCTTAAGAACAGTGAATTTAGTATGTGAAAAACATACAGAGCAACAAGTGTAGTCTGATTCAAATTCTTTTTAGCGAATCAGAAAACATGAGCGTAACCTGTGTAGTCAGATTCTTGCTCGAATGACTCTTATGTAATGAGAATAATAAACAAACAGATGAACAAACATACAGGACTACCAGTGTTGCCTGATTCCCAAATAAATGACTCAAATCAGTCACTTCTTTTTAACAAAAAAAACGACTTGAAATGACGAAATGGAAGTCTCAACAACGGCAAGCTCTTTTTCAGAGGAAGGTTCCCAGCAACAGAAAGCTATTTTTGACGGGTGGAGATTCAGTCATTATTTTGAGTACAAGTACAAGAACATATTTACTATCAAATTGATTGTTTGCACTAGACAGTGTTTGTTAAACATTGAGGAAGTTAATATATATTTGGACTTGATTGGGAGTAATAAAGTAATGTAGGGCACTACTATTTTCGAGAGTAATATGTAATATATTACTTTTTTGAGTAACTAGCCCCAACACTGATAATCACAAATACCATGGTGCATAGGGGTGTGAGAAAAAAAACGCGCTGAGACATGTGCACGTTGCTTGACTGTGTGTGCTTCCATCCGTCGCATTTTACTTTAGATATGTTTTTTATATACAGTATATCCTGTTTGCAATGCATTGGTTTTAGATGCAGGAAACCTGCACGCTGACAGACTTTATCACTGACAATCACACGCACTTTGTGTTTGTCCTGTTGCGACTGTGGTTTAATGCACTTGCATTTTCAAATGCTTTTATACGAAATTGATGTGCACACCGTCAGTTATGTTTTCAGAGCAGAGCAAAACATCTGATATATGGAAAGAGATCCGTGCATTAGTC
>JAUMHQ010000001.1:135341-154673 GCA_032361165.1 Enteromius paludinosus | reverse complement strand
TCCAGAATTGGTCATGGACCGACGGACCCAATATAGACATGATCTGCACGTCTATCCGACGTCCAATGTTTAGTGGGCACAAAGGGCTTGTCAATTCTAACCCAGTCTCACGGCAGTTCGTGATTTAATTGAATCTATTTATTCGTGCCAGGGTCATGTTTATTTAGTAATTCCATTGGATGCATCTTAGTTTAAAAAACGTGCTGGACTTATGAAAATAATGAAATACAAATACAGTGAGACTGAATAGGTCAATTCAGTGGGGAGAAGCAATTTTCAGATTTGGATTAAAGATTTTTTTTTTTTTTGCAGATTGATTTTTTTGCACTGATTAATTGTTCACCACAAAAATAGCAATGTGAGCTAACAAAATAAATATAGTTCATTTTAATTTCACACAAACTTTAAGTACTGTAATGTGGATAGATCTATAGTCGTTGCTCCATACTTGCATGATTTCAGTCTTAAAAGATGCTTCATTGCTTTAGTCTGACTGAAATTAAATTGACTGCAAGCAAACACACGTAATTCTTCAGTTGATTTCCCGTCCTATTGGTTAAAGTGTAGATCATTCAGTGGCTTCTGTCAAAATAAAAGACTCTATATATCAACTAATGACTAAATATGTTAGCATTTGGCATTGTGTATATCTTGTTTGCATAGATCTATCGTGTTTAAAAAAGCCAAGCTGGCTTTAGGAGTGGGTGTTATCTGTGTCTAATCCATTTTTTTCTGTTTAATGGTCAGTCACACATCCCCAGATCAGATTAAGCTCAATACTCTCAGACTAGTCTATCATCCAATAAAACTACAGACACTGATTCAGCTCTTATGTCCGCTTCCTAAGTTTTGCATAATAGAACTGACTTTAACACCACAGACAACGAGCTTAACACTTTCAAAAGTCAAAAAACATACGTTTGTATGTAAGTTACAATATTTTCTGGTGTCAGTCAAGTCCTGAAATATTTCATCTTGGGTATCATTAAGGACATTCCCTTCCATAGTTCATGCCACTTTTATCCTATATTTTTTCAGGGGTACACAATTAAGTTACTTACTACATTTCCATCCAGGTCAATATTTAATCACCTATAAGAGTGTGCAGCATGATGAGTCCACTGTATCATGGAACAGTTGAAGAAATGAAGAAATGTTAATGTTTTTGAGGAAAACTTCCCAGGATTTTTCTCCAAATACTGGACTTGAATGGGGACCAATGTGTTGATGGTCCAAATTGCAGTTTAAAAACAGCTTCAAGGGTCTGTTTGTGTTCCTCTGACTTTTTACCAGTAATGTTAATCTTGTAGCACAATCTACTTTCCCAACATGGTTACTTAACGTGTGAATTTTCACATGTGCATCACAGTATATACTATAAATTTTTATTTTCTTAGAAAATGACATTGTTTCACTAAATAAGATCCTTTAGATATTCAACCCTTATGGCTCACATTGAAGTCCACTCTATGGAGAAATATCCTTAAATCTCAACCTTACGTTAAAGAACAGGCTCCTTTCTGCTAACGTTAGCAGGACGTCTCTTGTTATTTTAGCAAGCAAGCGAGCCCCACCACAAAATATTTTTCTTTTTTGATGATATATATACTGTATATATACTGTATATTTCAGAAAAGAAAGGTTACTTTTAAGTTGTAATATTAGCCAGTTATTAGTATTGGAATAGTATTTTATGATATTTTAGTTACTGTATATTGATATCTGTTACTGTTTTTGTTTCAGTTTGCTCACAGTTTTCCAGAGGAGTGTATGCAATCTTTGGCTTCTACGATAAGAAGTCGGTGAACACCATTACATCCTTCTGTGAGACGCTGCATGTGTCCTTCATCACACCCAGTTTTCCAGCTGATGGGTTAAACCAGTTTGTTCTGCAGATGAGGCCTGATATCAAAGGTCCTCTCATCAGCCTGGTGGAGTATTACAAGTGGGAGAAGTTCGCCTATCTGTATGACAGCGACAGAGGTAAAACTTTCTCTCCGTCTTTTGAGAAATGTATGCATTTTTTCTCTTTTTTTCCTCAGCCAAGGCTCTTTCAGAGCTGCTTGCACACACACTTAAACACACATACACTAGAGAGTTCAATCAATAGTCCTATTACTTTGTGGTGAAATGCCTCTCGGAGAAAAGGGCATGTGAGTTGGGAGTGCTTACAGATAAGCACATTACAGTCTCTTTCTTATTCTCCCTCTCTCTCTTTCTTTGTCTCTCTCA
Organism: Enteromius paludinosus; assembly: GCA_032361165.1. Classification (NCBI taxonomy): domain Eukaryota; kingdom Metazoa; phylum Chordata; class Actinopteri; order Cypriniformes; family Cyprinidae; genus Enteromius; species Enteromius paludinosus. Next base: position 152,441 of record JAUMHQ010000001.1, on the reverse strand, counting down.
GTCGCTCTATTTTCTTAAATTGAATTTATAATGTGTTATATCAGTCTGACAAGTGACATGTGACATGACAAGTTTCTGGACAAGCTATTCATCTGTCCAAATGTAAAAGTACTGTGCATCAGGATACAGTCTTTGTCAGTCAGATAATATTTGATGTGTTTCTGTTGTCACTTGTCAAAGTCACAGCTGGTTAGGACACAGTGTTGTTTATTGAATAATTACAGTTGGAAAATATATTGAATATTCATGTTTGTGACAATTTTGATAAATGTAACATTGCTTTAATTTTCATTTGCCTATTATATTTTCTATTTTGCCTATTATCTGCCACTTTAAATTCTCAAGCGTGTGATAGCAGGATTGATTCTGATTGGTTGTCAATGTTTCTATCGTTCATCAGCTGGAAAAAATCGTTCTAAAGATTATTCCAATGTTATAGTTTTTGTGTGCCCTTATCGTTATAGTTGTGGTGTGGACGCTGCTTTTCTTAAATACTTTAATAATGGTATTTAGAACTATATATTTATGGTTACCTTTCTTTATCATGCTTGGTGTGAATGGGCCTTAAGAGTTAAAATTCTCCAATGTGCCTGTGCTAAATCAAAATTTAGAAATGCTTATGAAAATCTGTGTTTTTTGATATATTAATATTATTTAATCTTTTGACAAAGGAATTTGACCTTTTTCAGTTGTTACTGGAATTCAGCTTTATTACTGGGTAATTATAATTATTACCAGATTTTATTATAATTTTATAGATATTATGGATATAGATATAGAATAATGCTTTATTTTTCATTTTCAGATATGTTCAGGTTTTGAACCAAAACAATGCATCTTCTAATTGGAAATAATTAAAAATACATCTCTTTAAAATAATTAAATAAGAAGAAATATTTAGATGTAAAAAGCATTGTAAAAGCGCTAAAGAAATATCACTATATAATAACTCAGCTGCACATATTGTGTATGCTCTTACCTAATATTTTTTAGTCTCAGAATTTCTGATATTGCTGCTATGATAGCTTGATGCTTTCTGAATGTTTTCACTATTGACTGGAGTGTCCGTGATGTGCTGCATCTCTGGTTTGAGGCTGCGAAACAAATCTCTCCCCCAAGACCTAGATATGAAATCAACCGAGAAAGATAGAGAGAGGGAGAGGAGGGAGAAATGTGCAGTTAGGAGGGAAGCTTAAGAGAAGAGGAGTATGAAAGGGCAGATGACCAAAAGAGAGAACGCTGAAATAAAGAGGGCAAAGAGGAGAAATGATAAATGAAGAAAAAGTGTCCCAAGGGGCCTTCTAGTGCAATAAAAATACTCCTGATATCAAGGTCTCTGGGTGTAATTTGGAGTAGTGGTTGATTAAAGTAGAACAGTGGTTTAAACCGAGAGTAACCGTAATTGAGATTGAATCTCATATAAAAAGACACAGTGAGGCAAGTAGACTTGGGGTTTTTAAAGCAATTACGCTTTAGGAAGGTAATTACAGCTTGAGCAGATTGATGAAAAATTTTATGAAGACATTTGATGTGAGGCACTCACATGCACACTGCTGTGCGTCTCCCTATGTAGGTCTGTCTACCCTGCAGGCAGTGCTGGACACAGCAGCAGAGAGGAAATGGCAGGTAACAGCCATAAACGTTGGAAACCTGAAGGATGAGTGGAAAGACGAGGCATATCGCTCCCTCTTTCAGGACCTGGAGAACAAGAAAGAGAGGAGAGTCATTTTAGACTGTGAACAGGACAAAGTCAAGGACATTATGGAGCAGGTGAATGACGCACTAAAATCACTTTACAGCACACGTGTAAGGTCAGGAATGTCATTAAAAGATGATGTACTGCGTACACCTTTAACATTCATTATGAGGAGCTTTTAATTAAATTGCTCCTGTGAATGACTTTTTTTTGCCTGTTTTTCCTTAGGTGATCACGATTGGTCGACATGTGAAAGGATATCATTACATAATTGCAAATTTTGTAAGTTGTCAGCGGTCTTTTGATTTTCTTTTTTACTGTCAGTTTTCCCAAAAAAGAAAATGTTGTCATTATTTACTCATCCTAGTTTTATTCCAAAACCATTTGATAATCAGTTTTTTCAGGAGAATGTTTTAAATCCAATACAGCTAAACTATACAGTTAGCAGGAGCTGTGTCAAATGCTCCCAAAATGCTTATGCAATATATTCCAGGTCTTTCATAAAGCAGCAATACAAGAATAATGTTGAAATATTTTGAAAATGAAGTCAAAATGTTGAGAATAAAGCTGAAATATTTGAGAGTAGTCAAAATGACCAAAATATTGTCAAAATGTTTTAGGAATGAAGTCAAAATTACAAGAATAAACTATAAAGTATAAAGTCAAAATTATGAGATTAACATGGAATAAAGTCATACTGTCTCTGCAAATATATAACCCATGGTATGATTTCTGTTGTTAGTCCATCATATATTCAAATCACTTGACAGGCCACTGGAATTTGCTTCCGATCCGGTCCATTTGCATGCACAATATACTGTAGTGTAGACTATACGCTCAAAATAGTTAAACTTTAGTCTCATAATTACTAGGATTTAATCCTCATAATTTTGTATTACATAGTATTTCGACTTTATTCTCAAAATATATTAAATTTAATCTTACTTTATTTTGTACTTTTTTTTTTCAAAATATTTCAACTTTATTCTCGCAGTTATTACTTTTCTCTAAATATTTTGACTTTATTCTCAAAAGATTTTGCTAGTCAAAAGAATTCATGTTTGTGACACGAACAATGCAATAGTTCACAGTTTTGTGTAGCATGAATTGAAGTTATTAAAAATGTGTATACGTGTGTGTTTCAGGGCTTTGTGGATGGAGATTTGTCCAAGATTCAGTATGGAGGAGCAAATGTATCTGGATTTCAGATAGTGGATTTTGATGACCCGCTTGTTGCTAAATTTGACCAGCGCTGGGAGGCATTGGAGGAGAAGGAGTACCCTGGAGCAGATAGCAGAATCAGGGTGAAGGAGTGCAAATATTTAAATCACGCTACTGACAGCACTTTGAACATAGTTATTATATCAATTCGTTATGGATGTTACGTCTATCATAAAACACCAAAGAAAGACATTTTTATGGTTTTCATATTTCTTTCCCTTGCAGTACACTTCCGCTCTCACATACGATGCTGTGCAAGTAATGACCGAGGCATTCCGCTTTCTGCATAAACAAAGGATTGACATCAGTCGCCGTGGCAACAACGGAGACTGCCTGGCCAATCCTGCGGTGCCGTGGGCTCAGGGGGTGGAAATAGAGCGTGCTCTCAAACAGGTCTGCTCTGCCAGCACATTATCAATGTCTGCTGTCTGTGTGTGAGAACTTTTAACATTTGCACATGTGTTTGATCAGGTGCGTGTGGACGGATTGACAGGAAATATTCAATTTGATCAGTACGGCAGAAGAGTGAACTACACAGTCAATGTCATGGAGCTGAAAAACAGTGGCCCTGTGAAGGTAACAGACTTAAACTAAATCTGTCTTTGCAAGAACTTGAGTACTTGTGGTGTGGACGGAAATTATACAAATTTATACTAGATGTTTTTACTGATTTCAACACCACTTAATACACAATAATTATTCTTACACCCCTGCCATACAATTAGCTCTAATTATATGATAACTAAAATCAAAAGCATTTTTCAAAAGAAATGTATTCATCAAGAATGCATTAAACATAAAAAGTAAAATAACTGTTATTTTATTTTGTTATCATATTTGACAGTAGTATTGTTTTTACTGTATTTTTAATCAAAAAGAGATCGGCCTTGTAACCATTAACTATTTTTAACAAACGATCGTACTGACCCAAAACATTTGAATGGCATTGTATATGTTATCACCCAACGAGTATCACAAGCATTAAGCTGCTGTGAATTAGGGCTGCACGATATTGGGAAACAATTACATTGCGATATATTTTTTTCCTGCGATATATATTGCGACGTGTACAAATTTATTTATGTTCATCAGCATCATCCTTTTTGTATCTAGAATATGGGCTGCACGATAATCATTGCGCGATATGTATTGCGCATCTTGTCAGTAAAGCCAGTTTTGTAAGTAGTAAATTCCATCAGGTGCGTGATCTTACTATGAGCCGCATTCACTAGGCAGAGCCCTTGTTCACGGACGAGCTGTGCAAATTCGGGTTCATTATCAGCGTGATTTTGACACTTCATGCAAAGTACCTCTTTTTGGTCAACATCCTCCTTTTTGTAGCCAGAATAGTCCCAAATAGATGATTTCGACTTTCTTTTTGGTACGAAATATTTTTTTTTGCGGTGGATCCTCTTCGTCGCACATTTTTTGCAGTGAATGTTGGCTGTGAGCAGTGGCACAGCGAACCGATCACTGAGCAGGCACGCGGAACGTGCATGTCACCCCAGCAACAAGCCATACAACAAACTCGTGTTTACTGTGTGCTACCGTTCTCTTAATAAATTTTTTATGTGACTATCGCTCACACGCACATCACAATGTCAATGTCAAAACAGAATATCGTTCAGCCCTACTGTGAATTGGTATAATCAGTTAAACTGATTTGAAAGCACCACACTTTCATTGGTTGCTGAAAGCTCATAAAATACTGAACTGTTAATAAATCAATACATAATGACTTCAATTGAGTTCAAGAGTGATTCTTTAGTCATTGGGGTTTATTTCAAAGAACCTGTTCATAAAAGGTAATTACTGAACATTGATTGCGAAGGTTTGCGCAGACAGCGTGGGCAACGCAGTATAAAGGTGTGTTGACAAGTCTTATTTCATTGCACACAGGCTTTCTCTTTCATCACATTTCAGTCAGACTACAAGCAGACAGCCAAGCTCAAACATAATTTCTTTTTCCTTGGCACTGTTGATTCAGTCGTATAACAGCACTACAGCAGAATAGTTATGTAGGAAACATTTGTCAGAATATTTTAGTACAGTGTTCCATTCACATTTAGGAAAATAGACATTATAGACTGAACCAAAATGTCCAGAAGAAAGGTTTTGAGTAAGGTTCTTGATTCCCAGCTCCAACTTTGCGTTTTGTGTTCTGAACAGAAGGGAAGTTAAATTTCATGAGTGTGTACTTTTCCTCAGATTGGTTACTGGAATGAGATGGACAAAATGGCGGTGACAAAATCTGACCTTTTCCCCAACGACACCATGGGAATGGAGAATAAAACAGTTGTTGTGACGACAATCCTGGTATGATATACTCCATGATGTTCTAAAAAGCAACTGAAATCGCCTACATTCAAAGATGTGTTAACATATTTCTCACCCTGCTTGTTTGCTGTAGGAGGCTCCGTATGTAATGCTGAAAAAGAATGCAGAGTTATTCACCGATAATGAACGTTATGAGGGATACTGTGTGGACCTGGCAGCCGAGATTGCAAAGCATTGTGGCTTTAAGTATCAGCTGAGGATTGTAGCAGATGGAAAGTATGGCGCACGAGATGCTGAGACCAAGATCTGGAATGGCATGGTTGGGGAACTGGTGTACGGGGTGAGAATAAAGCGCACACTCACTCACACAAGAGTGTACTCTTTAGTAACAGTGAACACCAGCCATTTCCTATGTGTGTCATTCACCTAATTCCTCCTCTTTTCACTGTTGACAGAAAGCAGACATAGCTGTGGCTCCTCTTACCATCACTCTGGTTCGAGAGGAGGTGATCGACTTCTCGAAACCGTTCATGAGTCTGGGCATATCCATTATGATCAAGAAACCACAGAAATCCAAGCCGGGTGTCTTCTCTTTCCTGGACCCGTTAGCCTACGAGATCTGGATGTGCATTGTATTCGCCTACATCGGAGTTAGCGTTGTGCTCTTCCTCGTTAGCCGCTTCAGCCCTTATGAGTGGCACACTGAGGAGTTTGAAGATGGGCAGCTGGGCCCTAGCGAATCTACGAACGAATTTGGAATCTTTAATAGTCTGTGGTTTTCTCTGGGCGCTTTTATGCAGCAGGGATGCGATATTTCGCCAAGGTTGGTGCATGCAGTGGGCGCTAATGCTAGCTGGCTAGCGCATGGGGTGTGCTTTCGGCTTTGTGCATCAACGGTTTTCCCGCCGATGCCGTGGTTTGTAGATGTTCACGCTCCTGCAGCTCGTGCTTCATATCCATTTCCTTGTCCCCAACTTCAGAGCATCATGGGTTAGAAGAAAGAGCCAACACAGGATTAGCAATGTTTAATCAAAGATGCGGTTTAAATTTTGGTTGAACATTTCTTTTGTGAACATGTACTCACCCGGTTGGGAGCTGTAAGATGTACAAGGCCGCCGTTTCCTGCCCTCTTGGAGTGGTACCGTGTTTCGGCTGCATATTCCCCATTTTCTCCAAAGTAAAAGGGTTTCCTTTCTTTCTTGCTTTCTTTCTTTGGGACTTTATGGTAACAAGATGCTGGTTCTGTTGGTTGAGTGTGTGATCGGTTGTGTGTGGCTGACTGTGTTTGCTGTGTGTAGGTCCTTGTCTGGTCGTATAGTTGGTGGTGTGTGGTGGTTTTTCACCCTCATTATCATCTCCTCCTACACGGCTAACCTGGCTGCCTTTCTCACCGTGGAGAGGATGGTGTCACCTATCGAGAGTGCTGAAGACCTGGCCAAACAGACTGAGATTGCCTATGGGACATTGGATGCAGGCTCCACCAAAGAGTTCTTTAGGGTGAGTGGACCAGTGTGGATAGTATGAAAGGGCTACAGACAGGCAGTGTCCTAACTAGCCATGGGCCAACCATCAGTAACAAATAAAAAAATAACATATTTTCCTTAGACCTTAAAGGAATAGCTCACCCAAAAACAAAAATTCTGTCATCATTTACCCACCCTCGAGTAGTTACAAATCTGTATAAATTTCTTTGTTTGGCTGAAAGAATTGCTGAAATAATTAAATTTTTTCCTACTATGGAAGTCAGTGGTGAGCCAAAACAGCCTGGTTACAAACTTTCTTCAAAATATCTTCCTTTGTGTTCACCAGAACTAAGAAATTCATACAGATTTGGAACTACTCGACGGGTGGGTAAATGATGACAGAATTTGTATTTTTAGGTGAGCTATTCCTTTAAGTACATGAGTGTAAACATCAATTTCCAAAAAGAAAAGGCCATTGGACCCCCATTTTCCACAAACTGATATGATTCTTTAGGGTCTTAATGAAAAGTGTGTGACATACTTTGGTTAAAATATCTCAATGATAGTTTAAAACTACACCCATTCTCTATTCACATCGAGTTTCGGTGCATGTCCCTTTAAATGCTAATGGTTATGGTTTGTTCACCCCTCCCTCTCTTCTGTGCAGTCACAGGCGGCTCTCATGATACTGTAAACTTTAGCTGCATTCATTGTGAAATTTGCTAACTACCACTTTATTAGGAAAAACGATTAGCAAAGATTCATAAAAAAAAAAAAAAATTTCTAGAGGTGAAGCTGGATCAGGAATAACTTGCGTGAATAGAGACGCAGTTAGGTAAACCAGGGGGTCCTTTAAAAACAAAAGTAATCCTCTGTGTCTTCAGTGGCTCAGACATCGGGAGTAAATGATCCAGCAACAAAACACCTCAGTCGTTTAGGTGTAATTCTTGTTTGCACCTGCTCCAGCGTCGAAACAATGATAGACTTGTTTTGGGGCAGAGCTGTAAAATTCATATTTGTCATGCTATGAATAAGATAAATCTTTTTCAGTGTGGCTGTTTATACTTTATAATTATACTGTAATAATACATATTCTGCCTGACCATATTCCATATTCATAATCCTGCTTAGTTCTTAAATTTAAATACTACCTTATTACCAGTTAATAAGCAGAAAATTAGGAGTTGAGGCAAAAGTTATAGTTAATGGTTTGCTAATAATGAGACTTGGGCCTTAAAATAAAGGGTCATCAAAGCATGGACTCTGCCGAAAAGTCCATAATTTTACTTTATTTCTGAGAATTAATTTGTGAGCAAGTAATGTGATGCTAAATTTCTCCAAATCTTTTCTAATAAACAAAAAGCCACAAGCATTTCTTAATAACTTAATAAATCCAGACAAAACAAAACTCATGCTGTGTAGTACTTATTCTTGATATTCAGATCTACAACGAAAATGCTGACATTAACCTGAATCTAATCCTCTCCTTTTTTTCTCTCTTCATCTTTATCTCTTTCTTCGCTTAACCAGAGATCTAAGATTGCTCTCTTTGACAAGATGTGGCAGTACATGAAGATCGCAGAGCCTTCTGTGTTTGTGAAAAACACAGTGGAAGGCGTTTTGCGTGTCCGAAAATCCAAAGGCAAATATGCTTACCTTCTGGAGTCCACTATGAATGAGTACATCGAGCAGCGCAAGCCCTGCGACACCATGAAGGTCGGAGGGAACCTTGACTCTAAAGGCTACGGCATCGCTACACCCAAGGGATCTGCTTTAAGGTGGGTGGAGTAGTATAACAATATGGCCCATGTTGTTATAGTATCCCACCTACCCTGATGTAGGCCGGGGGTCTCCCTTTAAAATGAGGTAAACTAGGTAACAGCAGTGCTGAGTGTAGGGATGTTAGGCAAAACCAGCAGTGTAGAGAGTTACAAAGGAAACGGCACATAGTGAGGGCTTTAAAAAGCCTAGCTGACAAGCAGGTTACCTAGCAACCAGTGCTCTCCAAGGCTGATGGTAGACGATAGAAAATGGAGTATAGTGTATTCTGAAACAAACAGGTAATTATCTTAACATAAGATCATTCAGTTTTTAGATTTTAACAGGGAGTCAGTGAGCACCATAATGAAAGGCTAAATGAATTAAGATTCTATAAAAAATAATAGGGCTGTCAGATTAAAATATTTAATTGTGGATAATTAAATATTTTTTGTAAGTAGCACATTAACGCATTCAATTGCTATTTTTTCGTTATTATTGAGTTTAGGTAATTTGTGGCTATATATGCATCTGCACTAATAAATTAATTCAGTAATTTTCACATACTTAATGGACTTCAATTAACTAACTTATGCTATTTAACAGTGCTGTAAGCTCTCATAAATTGCTGAATAATTTCCAACATTTATTGATTATATCCAATATTAAGTGTGAGGATCTGATATTAAGAATACTTATATCTCAAATAAAAAATGTTTTAATGGATACAATATTTTTGGATAGGTTATCGGAATTGGACGATATTGGTTTAAAATTTAATATTCAGCCGGTTTGAACAAATTATGCCAATAAGCCTTGCTGACAAGATGGATAGCTCACATTTACTCAACAGTGTGGTCATTCTTGAAGCAAATTTTTGCCTGAATGATGTTTCGATTCAATGTTTTGGATAGAGTGACACATTCACTGGGACATAGAGTAGCAGCAGCCTCCCCCGGGTCCTAATGCCTATCCGCATAGCCTTTTATTTACTTAGGGGCTGTTGGTCTGCTCGTAACATAATGAAAGTAAAATACACAAATATTAACATAATTGTTTTTCTGAATAAATAAAGCCGTTTTAATGTCATGAATGTCTGTTTTAAATTAAAGGCCTCAAGCTGTTGTTTCCATAAATAAAAATCACAAAAACTTATTTAGTAAATAATTTAATTTATACAGTTTTTTTTTTTAAATGGATTATGGAAACTTACATACAATTCACTCTCATCAAAAAAATAACTTTAATAACGTTTATTAGTTCTAACAAATACGTTTTTGCTCAGAAATAACCAAAATTAAAAATCGAAGAGATTTGGTGTTGTTTCAAAACAAAAGGGAGTTATATATTGGTATCAAGATCAGCTGTCGGACAAAAGTATTTGAAAAATATTGGCATATCGGATATCGACAAAATCTCATATTGTGCATCTCTAGTTCTTATTTTGACAGCCCTAAACACATTGGATTAGTTCATGTAATTCTTTTCTAGGAATTCACATTCTACTCATGGAGCTCAGTGAATAGTTTGAAGAAAAGGTTTCTTTTATCCAATAGTTCTAAAGGCTTTTTTCCAGCTTGCCGATAATAAACTGCCATGTGTTCAATGAAGCAAACATTGGGAGATTATTGTTAAACTTACATTTAACCCTTCCTAAAACAAAGCATAGTGTAGTACCCGATAATATGTTTGTGGTTAGTATAACCCATTCTACTCATGTTTGCCTTTAAGTATCTGTTTTATTGAATGCATGTCTGTTCTTAATGACTGAAGCAATGGCCTCTTGCAACCAGACTGTGTTATGACAAAAGCTATTTATTGATAATGAGTAATAATCAATGCATGTGATTGGGCACTTGGATTTTGAATGGTTGCCATAAGCATTAAAGAATGTTTAAGCTGATGATGCAGAGGCTGAAAACACAGTAATTTGATTATGAATGCATTTGATGATGCACTGTTTGAACCATGCATGCTGTCTCTCTTGATACTTCTAACCAGATTTGTTTGCCTCAATGCTTCAAATGTTTTCTGCTAACTGATTTGAGGATCTGAATGTGCGGTTGTGTAATAACTGATACTATTGCTGATCCTCCTCTGTTCTAGCCTCCTGCCTCAAGAGTTTGAGTTTAAAAAAGAACTCTTAAAAAAAAAAAGCTCGACCACCTCATATTTTAATGGGTTGCTTAACGTCATTTTGATTGGTTGGTTGATTTGATGGATTGATTGATTGATGGATTGTCTAACCAATGTTCCATTCATTCTATGCAACTTGTGGGGGGCGTGGCCCGCTGCAGCCCCGCCCCCCCTCATGCTGTCTGACAAGTATGTTTTATCATTTGTTTAAGAAACGCGGTAAACCTTGCAGTGCTAAAACTGAACGAGCAGGGGCTTCTGGATAAATTGAAAAACAAATGGTGGTACGACAAAGGAGAGTGCGGCAGCGGAGGCGGGGAGTCAAAGGTCAGACCCGTGCTCGGGACTTTGGGTAAAAAATGAAATGAACGAAATGCAAATGAGTAGGAAGCACTACCAGCCGTTCCAGAAAACAAGCCGAGGCACCAACAAATTCAGTTATTACGTCAGTTGGTCAGCAAGAGCTTTTAGTAAGACATGCTTGCTCCTAAATGAAATCGAAACAACCTAAAAAAAAGAAACTCCCAGAGGTACACGGCTTGTCGGCGGGCGCTGTTTCTGCTTCCTTCTCGCGGCGATGAGTCTGTGCACATCTGGCACGGCAAAGCCGCGTTTGCCGACTGCCAAATGGAGCGCAGACTGCCGATCGCCACCACGCTCAGGGCTGAATCATTACCAGCGCTGTTAGCAAGTGCAAATGTAACTGACAATAACATAAAATAACATTGGTAATGTTATTTATGTTATTTCCCATACGCGAAGAACGCCAGTAAACCTTGCAGTATTGAAACTCAGTGAGCAAGGCATCTTAGACAAGCTGAAAAACAAATGGTGGTACGATAAGGGAGAATGTGGAGCCAAGGACTCTGGAAGTAAGGTCAGTCACTGCAGGGAGCGTGAGTGTGTGTGTGTGTGTGTGTGTGTCTGGCAGGGCTAGAATGTGTACTGTATGTGAAACTTGTGAAAACACTGTCTCAGTTTGGGAGATCCAAGCCCAAGCATTAGCAGACTGTGTGTTCAGTATGTTTGTGTCTTTGTGTGTTCGCGAGGAAAAGAGTATGAGAGTGATGTGAAAGGAAGCTTGTGCAAAAAAAGATATACAGCCTATGGTGATGTGTGTGTGTGTGTGTGTGTGTGTCAAAGCAAGTCCCCTACACAGATTTACCACCGCATGAATCAGAGCCTGACCTATGTGTACAATCAATGATGCCTATACAAACAGGGATTTAATATAAACACACAGTAATGCATGCGAGTGACACATACTGTAGCGAAGACATATTTTATTCCCACTTAAGTGCGTACTTGATTCACATTCACGCACAAACACGCATAGTCATGCCTGTATAGGCTCAGAATTTCCTTGTGCTCCTTTGTATTTCTATGTGCTTTATTGACAACTTGTCCTGTTCCTTTTTATTTTTTATCTTTCTTACACTCTCTCTTTCTCCCTCCTATCTCTTTCTCTTTCCCATGCGGTCTCTCCTTCTCCCTCACCAATGCTGTAAATGTTGTTTGTATATTTGCCTTTTACTTCAGCTGTCTTTAATTGCAATTCTGTAGGTGGCGTTTTTTTTTCCTTCTTTATGTGCACACACTGCACCGCATTGTCCTGTTGTACTTTTCTAGCCGTCTTTGTATTTTTTGTGATGTACTGTTAGACATTCATATATACAGTACACACTTAATATTGTACTGTTTTTATAGTCGTAATCTGCCATATATATATATATATATATAGTGATAATCAGTAGTATTGGCATAATGTCATCTTTTCTCTCCCTTATTTTTGACCTTTGACCTTCAACCCCTTGCAGGAGAAGACTAGTGCCCTCAGCCTGAGTAATGTTGCGGGCGTCTTCTACATCCTGGTGGGCGGCCTCGGGTTGGCAATGCTGGTCGCTCTGGTGGAGTTCTGCTACAAGTCTCGCGCGGAGGCCAAACGCATGAAGGTTGCCAAGACTCAGGCTCTAAATCCCTCCTCTTCCTCGCAGAATTCTCAGAATTTTGCTACTTATAAGGAAGGGTACAACGTTTATGGGCTGGAGAGTGTTAAGATCTAGTGGGGTAGGAATGGCAGAGGCTTTATTTTTGTCGTTTGTTCACAGTTTTTTGTTTTTTGTCGTATGCCAAATGCTTCATCACCACTCCACGATTTTCCAGGCATCATGCTGATACACATTTGTCAAATATTTTAAAGGGGTCATATATTAATTTCAATTTTTCCCTGAGGTCCTCTAGTAAGATTTAATTTTAGGCTGTAAGTCTTTCTGTGAGAATTAAATGGGGTCTTTTTTCCCCCAACATATAATCTAAATGGACCATATGTAATTAAATATTCTTTCTTATTGTGGACAATTCAAGATGTTATTGTAAGAAAAATGTCAAATTTTGGAAGTATCAGCTGGAATAATAACATCATTCTGCATCCTCTTAAGTATTTGCCGGCAACGGGTAGATCACCTTTCTCAATACATGATAGACATAAATATAGCAGTCATGTCCTAATATGTACATTTACAGTAGTTCATGACCAAAATCATAACTATTTTTGCATCTTACTTTCAGTAGTCTTTTTGGACTAAAGACATTTTCAGTACAGTATTTTAAACTATTCAAAAGTTTGTGATTTGTATGATTTTTTTTTTTAAATCTTGTACACTCACCTAGCCATCATTTATCTGCATTTATATTCATTAAAAAACAGTAATATTGTGAATTATTATTACAATTAAAATTTTTAATGCAATGCAATTTATTCCTGTGATAGCAAAGCTCAATTTTCAGCAGCCATTACTTCAGTCTTCAGTAATCATTCTAATATTATGATTTGCTTCTCAAGAAACATTTCTTATTATCAGTTTTGAAAACATTCAAGCGGCTTAATATTTTTGTGAAAACCATTTTGTCAGGATTCCTGAAAGTATAAAACTTTTAAAAAGCTTTTATTTGAAATCTTTTGTAACATTTTTCATTTCTTATTGTAACTTATGATACATCCCTTTTTAAAAAGAAAACAGAATTCCTGAATTTTTAATGGTACAATCAAAAATAGGAAAATATGATTTTTGTCATGATATGACCTCTTTAAAAAAAAAATACCACACAAGCAATTGTTTGACAGCACAGTTTTGGTAAACTGTGGCTACAATTTATGTGATGAAAGTTAACAACAAACAAAGGGAGACGGATAAATATAAAAGATTAATTGTTCATTGAGAAATGAATTTTCCGTTTATTTATCATCATTGACGTTTGTGTTTGTTTGTGGATTGGCTGCACCGCTTGCTTTTGATATAAAGCTCCGCCATCTTAATGCGAGACCCATTAGCTGTCAATCATTCTCCACCCCATCTGCTCTTCATAAACATCTACAGTTTATATTGATGTTATTTATATAAATAATCTCGTTACACATAATATTTACTGGATAACTTTAATAAATCTTTATTTTGTTTCTGTGTGAATTTGGGTGTGAATCACTGTGTATTTATATATTCTGTTTGTGTGGGTGTGTGTTTGGAAACAGATGACGTTCACAGATGCTATGCGCAGTAAGGCCAGGTTGTCTATAACGGGCAGTACAGGGGAGAACGGGCGAGTGCTGACTCCAGACTTCTCTAAAGCCGTCCATGCTGTGCCGTACCTGAGACCTGGCATGGCAATGCCTCTGAGTGTGAGCGAGCTGTCCTGAGTGCCTTACATACACACACACACACGCACACACACACTGGTGCAAGCATGCTGTACCTTTACTTTCATACATATGCACACAAGTGTACATATTCTTACACTCATAGAAAAAAATTATAAATATATACACACACATATATATATAATAGTTAATTATTCCATATACAGTGAATCATCACATCTATACAAAGGATGTCAAATCCATACATGCATAGACAGACATTTGTTTACTGTTCAGTGCAATGATATTTTGACCAGCGGTGATGTATACAACCAACATTTGCAAAAAAAACCATGCTGACAGACACATAAAAAAAGTATACAGGCACATTGCTGTGTGTACATATGCAGATAACGTCACAAACCTTGTGTAGCCACAGTCATATAGTTTCTTCTTGTGTATATTTTACATAACTGCATTTCCAAGTTCTCGTTTTGTCACACACTTAAATACGCACATATAATATGACCTCATTTCACTCATATATTTACACAATTGCCCCACTTTGGTTTTAGTAGGCGTTTTTCACATTGTAAGTGATGACATTGCAATGCTGCACTAAGGAACAATGTTACACATTGAAAATAATTCCTATGGGAAAATCTCGACACCTGTTTCCATAGCAACGTGTTTTTGGAATCTCTGATTCTCAAGAACTCAAGCACACGAAACATCTGCATCAAATGTGTTTTGTTTACTCAATCTACATGGTATATATTTAAAAAAAATGTTTGACTGGAATCATTTCTTATTATATGAGATATGTAAAATAAATTATGTATATAATTACACTTTTGTTCAGTTGATGTTAATGTTACCATGCAAATGCTTGACTTACAGAAAAAAATGAAATGATTTGAGTAGTTTTGTTTCTTCTCCTCACTGGTTTGATTTGTTGTGATTTTTTGGGATCGGTGTGTTCGGATCCTTTCTTTTTCTTTTTTTTTTTGCCTGTGGGCAATGCAAGCAGTAGTTTTCTATAAGTCTTTTAATGAAAAAAGAAAAATAAAGAATATTATAACTTCTGCATTTCACAATTTAGACGGTATACTGAAAGT
The DNA here is from genome assembly GCA_032361165.1 of Enteromius paludinosus. NCBI lineage: Eukaryota > Metazoa > Chordata > Actinopteri > Cypriniformes > Cyprinidae > Enteromius > Enteromius paludinosus. The sequence continues at coordinate 137,138 of JAUMHQ010000001.1, read as the reverse complement.
GTTATATTGATTAAGCTGGATCTGTATATTAATATATGAACTTAATATAATATATTATGAAACCCCAAAATGCCAAATATTGATGTGTGCCAAAATATGTCAAGGCATTCAGATGCATTTATTCAAATGTTATGACTTCAAATTAGCACCCTATAATCAGGGGGTTGTTATTTATGTCATCTTCTTGTTTGTTTGTTTAGTTTTTTCATATCAGATGCATTGCACTTTTAATAAGGTGCACTACGATATGCAGTTTTAACTGTGAAAAGCATGATAACCTTTAGTTATGTTTGTTTTATAAAAGCGATGATTATGTATATCACTAAGATTAGTTAACTAGGACTTTAATTTATGTAGTCCAGTTATGACCTTGAGACTAAGAGATGAAGATGATTATTACAGATAGTTATATTGATAAAGTATAAGCCGATCACCCTTTTCTATGCCATGCTGTGTAACTGAAATCTTGTTCATTAGTTTTATATGTATATGTACTGTACATGTAAATAGAAACCATTCATGTGTATAACTTAAAATCTTGGATGATACACCAATTCACACAGACGCACACAAGAGGATTGCTCACATTGTGCGTACGGGAGCACGTTTGGGAACCTATGATGGCCGTACCAAGCTGTCTCTCACATACAAACACACACATAATGGACTTGTCATCACTAGCATCATTTCAGTTGGAAAGTCTGCCATGGGATGAAATGGAGGACGTTTTTCTAAATGGAATGTGGACCGATTGCTTTATTTTTTGGAATCTTTTGGAATAAACAGAGACTGAGAATCCTCTGATATTCTGTTTTCCTCTGTTTCATGGGAAGGAGAAAAGTGCAACAGCATGTCAGCTGTTCACTCATAAATTCACATCTTGGGTTCAAAATTAACACACAGAAGATGAAAATGTTGAAACGGCTTATCTAGGATGCCTTTTGTTTTTTCTTACAGAACATGTGGAAACACATACGTGGAAAATTCCTCACGTAAAGCTACCAAAACCAAACTGCGAGCAACAAAATCATGTGACAGGTGCGGCTTCACAGAAAATTCACTGACCTGGACTGATGTAATAAAAAGCAAAATAACTCCCATTAGGACAAAATGTATTTTGAATAAAAATGTACAAATTATGTAAAATTACTAAATAAATGAAAAGTAATTTAAAATACATTTTCATGGTCGGTAAGAAATAATTAGTCTTCTCAATTCATCAGATCATTACCTAAATGATATACAAATAACAGTTGTCTTTCTTTCACTGTTTTCTCTGCCTTTTAACCAATAGTGAGTCATGTACTGACTGAGCTCTGAGCCAGTGAAAAGAGTTTTTTGATTTGCTCAAGCTAATGTGCTTTGAGCAACTCAGTAACACAGGAACAGATGTGGCCCTGTTCAGTATGTTCTGGGGACACATTAGTGTTGTGCTTCCATTTACACATAAACAAGCTACGGTATTTTTAACCAAGTGTTTCTGATTGCCTGGTAATCTTTTGGGGGGAGGAAAATTGCCAAAATGTGTGTGTGTGCTTTCTTATTGATTTCTTAGTAAAAGGCCAGTGCCTGCTGCCTGATGTTCAGTTGATACCATGTTATTGTTCTGGGACTTACACAGACACACACAAGTCTCTTTTAGTCTCTTTTTAGGCAAGGCTCCCAGGCAAACAGACCAGCATAGCATCTGCAGCTCAGCAGTTGAGATTCCTCTTGCTGTGTCCAGTTCCCTATCAGTCGGTCACTCCGAGTCACGTCGGTGACCGACGAATAGGAATCTCGCTTCGAGATGGCAAA
>JAUMHQ010000001.1:76059-108990 GCA_032361165.1 Enteromius paludinosus | reverse complement strand
TCTCAGCAAAGCAGAAGTGCTCACTATCACACATTTAGACTGATTTGTGAACAATGTTTGAGAGAAATGGTAATATTATGTATCTGGAATGAATTTTAGATCCATCTCATGAAAAATCGGAGCAGAAACAAAGGTGTTGCGTTTATATTTTTGTTGAGTATATTTTATTTTCCAGGGTGTGACACAGGGTATGATGATTTTCTATAGGCAATGTATATGTGTGTATATATATATAAATATATATACAGTATATATATTTATAAAATACCCCATTCCACTGTGTTTCACTGGGGGAAAAAAATAGCTTGAGGAACATTACAGCCAATGGCTAAACCAGCATGTATGTTCTGTGCTTGCATGAGAGGAAATCACTTTTCGCAGTAGTCTATATTTTTCATTGCCATCTATTTTCAGTATAAATCATGTAGATAAGTTCAACTTCACTTTCTTCATTCCAGACATCCGAATGCTCATATAGGATAACCAATCAGTGTGATCCCATGCAGTGTTTCTGACACTGATACAACATAATTAATTGGCTGAAAAGCTGCCAGCGGTGATCTGACTAGTTCCACTGGTGCAGAACACACAGCAAAAACTGGACCAACAGATGCTCATTGACAGCCTGACGACTAACCATCAGTTTGGTCTGTCATGGATTTGACATCTCTGTTTTCTATGAAAAGATGTTTGACATTTATGCCAAAATGTAAAACATAAACCCCCAGTTTCACAGACAAGGCGTAAGCTAGTCCCAGACTAAATTGCATGTTTGAGCTGTCTTAGATGAAAATATCTTGCTCTTGACATCTCTTAAAACATGTCAGTGTCATTGTTCTGTGTTAAGATGCACACCTGTAATATTTTCTTATAAGACATTTTTGTAAAAGTTGCTTAAATATCTTAATTTAACTAATGCCTAGTCCTGGCTTAAGCTAAGCCCCTTTTGTGAAACCGGGCCAAAGTTTTACAAATATAGAGACTTTATTCATAAATATATATTTTTTAATCAAAAACAACAAATATATTTGTGACTTTAAAATTTAAGTCCATTCTAGGGCTCAGCCAGACTCAAAGACAAGTCAGCTTCAGTCTATATCAGTTAATCTGGTAACTCCACGCTAATCACCTCTTTATTTAATTCATTTTCTCACTTATGTCTCCATCCCAATGAACACTGGATAGCTGCTGTTACCGTGGATCAGATGTCATCCATTAAAGTCCTGGAATAGACCTGTGATTAGTGTTGGAGTCCTGGCAGTGTAAGATTTTTAGGTTTAAGAGCTCATAACCTACTCTTCTACTAATAATGTGCACAAGGAGCAGTGGGATCGATTTATACATTCAGTTTACAGTGACTACCTAGTAACATTTGATGTAATAAGTAGTTGATTAAGACCAGTGAGGTGTAGTGATTTTTGAAGGGTCTTTAAAAGCCTTTAAAAGAGTTGATCACTTACTTTTAATTAGGTTATTAATTCCAATGGAAACTCTCATCAAATGCAGTATTTAGCTACTAGCATGCACTGGGCTGAAAAGGATTGAGTGTGATTATGAAATAACTACATTACATGCATACTTCATTTCACTGTATTAGAAGGGGCAGCTCATAGATACAAGTCTTTATAGCAGAGGGTATTTAACATAATCTAACCCCCAGATATAATCTTTTGATGTAAAGGAAGACATATTTTGTGGCTGATTTCGAATAATGAAGGACTCACCTCGACTCAGACTGGAATACATTCCAAAATATTAAAATAAACGTCGCAATATTACTGTTTTGTAATCAAACACATTATACTAATGATAATAAATATGAAAAAATTAAACATTTTGTTTTATTGTTTCAGATGTTTTGTTCTGGGTGAGTGGTTCCCACAACTACTTGAGAGTATCTTCCTTTTCCAAGGAGATTCCCCTCCTGTCAAGACCATCTTTGCTCTGAATTGTTCAGCCACTGCCTACTCCCTCTGACTTCTGGCAGGATGTTAGCGGCCACTCATGCATGCTATAGCCATTCATCATTTTAACCACATAAAGCCTGTCTACAAACATCTAGTGCCCTTGTCGTGCAGTGCATGCATGTGTGCAGGACTTTTTTGTGGCATAGCTTGATCCATTGATGGCGTGACGTCAGCACATAGTTACCTTGCCGTGAGGGAGGGGGGATTAATCTGTGTGTGTGTCAGGAGAGAGAGAAAGACGCGTTAATCTCCAGGGAAATGGGCACGTTTGGAATAAGCGGTACTAGTCAGCAAGCGCACTCTAATATTCCAGTGGCTGTGGAAGAAGTGTTTCCAGAGAGAGAGAGAGGGAGGGAGGGAGAGAGAGAGAGGGGGAATATGAGGGCAGTACTCAAGATGAGCCTGCGCTTTGAGGCTGTAAAACACTAGACCCTGAGGGCATTCTCTGAGGTAAGCTCCGTCTCTCTCATATTTTAACAAGGTTTGACGCCACGGTGTGAAACTACGGCGCGTCTATTCTTTGTGTTTGTAAAAGTAGCGCGCGATAAAGGTTCGAGTCTCCTCGCGCTTACTCGGACGCGGCGCGCTCTGTTCTGTCAGATGTGACGGCTGCGCTTAAACCGTAACGGCTTCGAAGTAAACTCTCCCGAAGTAAATAGGCGTTAAAGGAGACCGGACCCCGGGGTTATGGCCGGTAAATTGTATTAGTCAAGACCTGAGAGTGGATAAACGAGCTCAAAGCCGCCTCCGTGAAGTGCGTTCGGCGTTTTGACAGTTACTTTAAGTCAGAGAAGTTGGTATATTCTAGCTGAGATGTGTTGAATGGAACAAATGTATATGCTTTTTTATAGTGTTTCTTAGCTTGCTTGTTTCAGCAGGCTGCAGCTATTTTGAGGTCCACACTGTCCAAATTAAAGCAGCCTCACGCAGCAAATTACACACTGAGAAACTGCTTTTAGTTCAGAGACGTGTGTGACAGAGAGAGAGAGAGAGACAGACCTACTTTATGAGGGGAGTTAAACAGGTTTGTTAAATGTCACACCACAGCCGCTTTTACTGTCACCTCCTAATAAAGCAACTATTGTATTTATAACAGTTTTTAAATGCGATCTCACCTACATGGAACTTGCGTTACATCCTGAAGTTTTGTATAGGCGACGGGAAAACAGTGCTTTTGCCGGATTATTGCTCAAATTTTAGTGAACGTGTGACTTTTACAGCTACCGGCTCGTTTTGGGTGAACTGGTTGGCATTGTTAAAGTAAATCAGACAGTTTCCTGTCTTTATAATGTACGAAAGATGTATTTTTTATTGTTCTAGTTGTAGTTTGTGTGCATAGGAAATATCTATCTATCTATCTATCTATCTATCTATCTATCTATCTATCGAGGTTTTGAGCTTCTGTAAAAACCTGCTCGGAGTCATTTAAATATGTTAAACATCTTCATTTAAATATTAATTTGAATGTAGCTATATCACGCCTCACCCCCTGCCACCAGTGTCTTTACCTGTTTCATTTAAAGACTGGCTTTCATTGCAGCTCTGCCTTTTGAGGAAATCTGACTGTGCGAGAGAAAAGAAAAGTGAGCTGGTATCTGCCGGTTCATGTCGATGCATTGGGCGTCCAGCTGAGAAGCCGCGACACTGACGGTCCTGCCCCGTCTGTCGAACCGGACCAATGATGATAATGAAGATGATGATGGCCACACGGCGCGTGTAGCGCTAAATCACCACTACCGGACGCTTACGAGACACTCCACTCTGATCCGCGCTCATTCAAACTACAGATGGACTGCCTTCACTCTGCACTGACCAGTAAAATGAATTGGATCACACTCCTGCTGGCTGGCTTGACTTTTTGGGGCAAAGTGTCCTTGCACAGCTGCTTAGATTATGATGACAGTTATGATTATTACGAAGAGGACAAAACAGAAACGATAGACTACAAGGATCCCTGCAAAGCTGGTAAGTGGCTTTTGTGCAGTTTTACTTGCTTTTGATCTGCAAACACTTACTATGAGGTGATCAAAGGAGAAAGCATAAACATCTAATTCGCAATCCGCCCTGTGCTGTATTATAGGCTAAACATATGGAGTAGTGAGTTTTTGCGCTTTTTAATTCCAAATAATCCTATAGTTTATTTATCTTTACGCGGAGACTCGCACTGGTCACGCATTGGGTCCTCTGGTGCGCGAGCATGAGCGACGCCTCTTTTTTAAATCCTTTTTTTCCCCTTTGACGTAGAAATATCCCTCGCAAGCCTCACACGACCCTCCTCCCCCGCTGAAGTGATCTAGCCCGCTTTAATTCGGTTTCTCCCAGGATGATCCCGCTGCTCGTGGGGCCACGTGCGCTCCGCTGTCATAAACCCTTGCTTTCCGCGTGCACGTTTGTCCGTGCAGGTAGAGTGCGCCTGCATGATTTGTCTTATGCAATTGTTATATCAATCTACCAAAGTTGAAACTGAGTTCACTCTGTCCATGTGGACCACTATTTCCCCTGCTGACAGCTGGCGTGCAAAAGTTATTAACGAATGTTATTAATTATTATTACGTGTAAGGAACGAGTAATTACAACAACAACAAAAACGTGGCTTTCTTATACCTTTACGTAGTGCATAATTGTTTTTGTGTGATTTTGTGTTTATGCAGTGTAGAGATTTAAATAGACATTTTTCATGTAGTATGAAGGGTTAAACTAAAGAAACACTCAAGGGGCCATGTGCATATGTTTGCATATAGTCAGTTTAGATGATGTTTATGTTTGTATTTCTGTGTTGGCACATCTTCATACAGAAGGCCAATAATAATAATATTTCTTTTTCATCCTGTCCTTTTTTGGATGTGTAAGTAAACTCCACCTAAGGCAGAACAGATATTTAAATGCATCATCTTGCAGTTTACAATTTTGTAAATAATTGCTCTGTTCCTCCCTCTCTCACATGCCAACACACAGATTTACTCACATAATCTTCCTCTCCACATTCTCTCTCTCGTTGTCCTTTGTGTATATATCATGATTACTCAGGAACTATAAATCTGAGCATTTGTTTCTCTGCTGCAATGTGTTGGCATTGTTTCCAGGCTTTCATTAAACAGATGTATGTACACACGCAGAGGGCATACACACTATACACCCAAGCAATATGGATTACTGATGAGAAGGAAAAAAAGCATTTAAGTGGTTTGTATGAGTGTTTGTCTGCGTGCAGGGTGTATGTATGTTTGGATTAGTGTGTCTATGTTTGGGTGTATGCGTATAGGAGTATATGATTGTTTGGCAGTTATAGGGAGGAGCTCTGTTTTTCCAAACCGTGAAACATTCAGCCTAGAAATTTGACAGGCTCGTTGATAGCAGTGCTACAGGGAGAGGGTGGACAGCATCTTCACAGAAACTTTCAGCACATACATAAATAAATATACTTAGAAAACACTTTTTAATATTTACTACACACACTGCTCTATGAAATATTCCAAGGTGACCCTAATTCATACCATTGTACTGGAAGTGTCAAATGCTTGTAAACAGCTTGTACCCTGTAAATGAACATGTACCACACTCCCATATAAATTACCAGTGTACACCTAAGATGACTGCATATTCTGCTCAGCATAATATTTCAGGTAATCTGCCATCAAGCTGAACTTGTGTGAAATTAGTGTAGTTCATAGTCCACAACTTCATATTTAGTATGCTACAAATAATGTTTGCGTTACAATGCTTGAAGAGCCGTCCAGGTCATTGAGCGTGTTCGATCCAGTTCTCTCTAATGCTAACGTTAGCCACTCACTTAGCTGATGGAGCATTTTACAGACGTGTCTGCAGTGTAGCCTTGCATTAGCATATCTGCGCTGTGTTGATGTTTTAGCAGAAATAGCCATGCTAATTAAATGCAAGGTGTCAATGGGGGGAGCTGCTCTGCCTTTCAATTGAATGGACCCAAATGTAGTTTAATTGTTTACAGGCGTACAGTATTAAACCTTGGTACTGAAGTATTAAAGGGACAGTTTACATCCAAAAATGTGAATTCTGTTCTTAAATGCTCACCTTCATGTCGTTCCAAACATGTAAAACCTGCATTCATCTTCAGAACACAGATTAAGATATTTTTCATCAAATCTGAGAGATCTCTGACCCGGCTCTAATCGATAAGGTCCAGAAACGTAGCAAAGACATGTCCATTGTGGGGAATGTATTAGAATTTATGCATTTGCTTCCACGTCATTTCGTTATTTTTGTTTTCTCTGTGCACAAAAAGTATTTTCATAGCTTCCTAAAATTATGGTTGAACCACTGATCTCAGATGGACTATTTTACCGATGTCCTTGCTACGTTTCTGGGCCTTGATTGTGTTAGGACTCTTGCTGTCTATGGAGGGTCAGAGAGCTCTCAGATTTGATGAAAAATATCAGATTTTTTTTCAATGGTGAACGGAGGTCTTTCTGGTTTGGGTGGACTAACCCTTTAACTATTTGACAAAACACTCACACACACACATTAGGTTTTCATGTTCTACTATAGACATAATGTTTTTATATGTACAACCTATATATCTCATCCTCTAACCCTGCCCCTTTTTCTAAACCCAAACCTCACAAACCTTGCATTTTACAGTTTATATTTTACTTTTACCTGTACCACACTTCACATATACTTATACAAATATCTGCTTCTCCTTTACATATTCTCGTTGGACACTAATTGTTTACTAAACAATAGGCTTAACCATACTTTTACAGTTTTTTTTTCGAATGCTCACACATTTCCATAACTTTGCCTCTTTTTTCCCCCCAAAACTTTATACACACATGCAAAATGCCTTACACCTCTTGGAAAATGAAGCATGGCCGTTAAAATATCACAGTCACATTTTAAAAGAAAACATTTGCGAACACTTTTTCCATAATATTAATGAGTTAGATTTTTGTGTGTTACATAGAGACTTGTGTTGTGTTTTGCAAAAAAAAAAATTTTTTATGAAATTTGGAACTGAGTCAAAGGCCCAGAAATAGTTAAATGTTTTGTAGATTAGGTTTGTGGCTCTGGTGTTTGAGTGTCAGGTTTCAGACATTGTGTGACAAGTAAAGATTTGATATGCAAGCAGCTGAAAAAAGGTTTGACATTTGTCGATACAAGTTATTTGGTTTTGCGTTTGTTTTGTACAGTTTTAGAAATTTCAACCCAAGGGTTGCAAAACCTGAAAAGCGTGCACATTTACTTCTGTATGTTCAAGGTGTACCACTTTCATGAGTTCCTATTAATGGTTTGTTTTGGTTGACATAACAGAAGGCTATTAGCTCCATTAATGAGGTAAATGCATTGTTTAGGACTTCTGTTCTTGTTTACAGAAACCAAGAGCTCTATTGGTTTCAATGGGTCACTAAAGGGCTAGTTACATTATACAGTCATTAGGTGATGTTATCTGTTTCTGTTATCTTAAGACATTGTAAACCTAACGGCACTGTTGCTACAGAATAACCAATCTTTTCTGATTATGCAAATTTAGCCCACGCCTCCTTGTTTAGCCAAGAGAAACATAAACAAACCAGAGGGAGTTTACTGTGGGTGTATGCGGGCAGACTTGGGGGCAAACACACAGAAAAAGAAAGCTGATGTGACTTTTTATACTTCTCTCAGAATAAGAGTCAACGTCTTTATTGATATGATTGTCAGCATTTACAGTAAGTGTTTACACAGCACTTGCAATAATCAAATGTACATTACAGAATATAAATGAAGCCAGATAAAGAAAGTAATATAGGAAGTAAAGAAAAATATATAAGAAAAGCGAGAGTAAAAAAAAAGGGCAAGTAGAAATAGAATATGTTAGTTGTGAATTTATGGTATACACAAAATTGTAGTTATAGCTCATTTGTCAAAGTAACACCCACTAAAACTAACACTATACTATTATCGTCTTCTTCCCCTTTGTATTGTTCATTCATAGTGTTTGCAGTTCCTGTCAGATACTTTCTGCACTTCATTCCTCGCTCATTGCCTACACATTATTTTTCTCATTAGTTTTAGAGTAGGCATTGGTTTATTTTGTGGAATTGTAGTTTATAGTCCTCTAGTTTACAAGTCTAGTAAACAAGGACAGCTTAATGGCTAAGAACTACTCCTATGTTTTCACACAAAGGGTCCAAAATGTATTTTTTTTATGTAATGCATGATAGTGATTGAACAAAGCCAGTTTAACTAGTTTAAGTGTTAATTTTCTTGTATATTAGTAATAAACAGCACCATTTTCAAGTCATTGTTGATGCAAGATAAGCTAGTCTTTCTCTCTTATAGAAGCTGCACCTGTCATACAACCGTGAAGAAAACACATCTTCATTTTTTTCTGAATGTAATAGTCTTGGTGGGTTTGTGCGAGGAGTTTTGGGATCATAGGCATACTAGGTGTTTTTAATAAAAGTTGTTGAAAGACAAATTGCTGCAGATTTTAATTTCTCTGCATATGCATAATCAATGTATAGCAAATCTCAACTGCTTGTAGTATTACAAAATGTAATATCACCCAATCTGCTAAATGTGACTAAATGATATGAAGATATAAACAAACATTACCTTATTTTCTGTAAAGTTGCTTTGAAACAATGAAAAAATTGACATGGCTTGACATGATCGAGTCAAGATTTTTATAAAAAATTGTTACGAATCAGCTTAAATTTATATTATGTTGAACCCCCTTATGAAATCACCTATTGCTTCAAAAAACCTGTTATAATTACTCACCAAAGCCAATTTACTGTCAGTCTGACAGTAGTCTGAACTTTTATTTAATCTTTGAGTTTGCGTAACCGTGTTTACATTATATTATGCGGTGGAGCTGGGTGTCAGTTTCACCTCTACATACGTGTCAGATTCATATCCATCTGTTTACATATTGCTTATGACCTTGTATGTGTGTATGTACGGTGGAAATGACTCTGTGTGGTTGATCATCTTGCTTCTGTTGTTCTTGGGAAAACAGAATGTGAATATTTGGCCGTGTGCTTATCTCATGCCATTAGAGTGCACTAAACACATTTCCATCTCTTTGTACGCTGATTTCCCTCACTATGTGTGTATGTGTGCGTGTGTGTGACGAATATGGGAGCCCACTTCATTCAGGCACTTATCTCTTCCTGGTAGCCTGCATCCTGCCACTTAGCTTGAGAAGAATCTCTCTCTCACTCACACACACACACCTTCATTCATGCCCGGTGCAAAAAAAAGGGGTTTTGTCGTAAAACTGTGCACACAGCAAAACAGAGAGTGTGAGTGGGTGAAAAGGGCAAAAACTTTCACTTGCAGTTGTATTGTTTGAGTGTCTGCGATGTGAATGTGTTGTATTTAGGTAATCAGAATTAGATTTTCCATTTGGGTTTTACCTGAATATAAAACACATGACATAAGCCTGTCTTCACAAGTCTAGACACACTCACATTAAAATTCTAAGCTTTCACAAACTCATCAGACTGTTTGACTGCACTTACTTAAACCTTTCTCTGAAGCCAGCCTGTCATAATTAGAGTTGTTGTATGTGTGTGAGACGGAGATGGTCAGTATAATAAAAGAGGATTTTCCAGGAGCACTCTGGCCTAGCAGCCAGCTTCCGAAAATTTCCAAAAATTCCAGCGTCAGCACTGTGCTCCACCATGGACTGTTTGTTTTGGAGCAGGGAAACATGAGTCAGCGATCTGCACACTTCCTCCTAGAATGAATTTCGCTAATTAAACAATTACGGCTTTACACATCCTGAGTGTGAAAAAGTACTTTGATGCTCCGACAGTGGCACTGCCTGAAGTCTTTCTGTCTGTCTCTCATGCAAACATTTGCTGAGATTGTGATGACAGCGATTGCTGCTCTCTCCCAGACTGGTTTTGCTTCTGATGTTCCAAGTAGACATTGATAAATACAGATTTAAATGGACTTCAGAACATTTAATGATCTCGCTACTGCATGTGACTACACATATTTGTAGTGTAAACTCATTATCTCAGACAGTGAAGCCAACTCACCTGTCAATCATCCATTGAGCTAAAACAAAGTTTGCCAGTTTATCTTATGTAAGATAATTGCCTGACAGCACTGTTTATAAGCCTTGTTGTTTCATCCATTTAGCTTACTGAACTGTGTGTGTGACATAGAAACCATTTTTGTCAATTTAACCAAACTATGATAAGAAGGTGTTACGTTGTGTTCACACGGGGCGTCAACGTCAACACCTGACAGAAGCTGAAGTTTGGCACTGACGCCATTGCTCATAGCAGCGTCAGCCAATGAAATTAGACAAGAACTCAACAATAAAAACTCGGATCCTCAGTTTGCTGCTATTGAACAGGATGAACGTGATTGAAGTTGAAAAATTCTCAACTTCTGCCGCAAGCAACGACAGTGTAGCACCGCCGACGGATCCGCAATTCTCATGCCCCGTGTGAACACACCACTATGGTACATTAAATTTAGAGAGAGGCCAGTGAACGGAGTTTAGTTTGTTCTATTCCCAAAACTCTGCAGTAGGCCATATGAAGTAGGCAAATTTCTAATACATTTTTACATTTGCATAAAGGAAAGCAATAGTATAGTATGGTATGGTTCATGTTTTTAGTTAAATGGATTAAATGATGTTTGTGACTCTTTTACTTTTGTTTGTTTTACACTTCAGTGATTGGTTTTCTCCATTACAGTGGTGATATGCATACAGCCAAGTTAATTATTTTAAGAAAAACACTTGACATTTAGGTACACTCTAAATAATGCTGTGTAAAATATGGACAGAACCAGAAATTGGGTTGTTTTGACCCAGCAGTATGGGTTAAATGTTAGACCCAACCGCTGGTTCAAAACAACCCAACTTTCTGCTTCTGTCCTTACTTTACCATCCTCTGTCAATACAATTTAGTGTTTTAATACAACTTGTAACAAAAGCTTGTGCTTTCAGTTTTTGGTGTAATAACCTGCATTTGAAAATTTTTTGTTGGATGCATAATATAGTATCCACCCTTGAGAAGCAGTGGGCTGGTGTAGTAATCGCTGTCATAAGAGCAGTTATGTCCATCTGAAAAAAATTTAAAGGTCTAGGCTGGGACTTTCTGTGCTTTTTGCAACAAATAAACTTGCAGTAACACACTGACGTAGTGAGCAATGTGTGCATTTTCAAAATCAGAGACCCTTCACTCCAATCACAAGTGGTCACAGGAGACACATTTGAGATGTGTGTTACTACAAGGTGTAAACAGCAATGTATCCCAGCTGACTACTTGTGATCTCATCACAAAATCACAGAGACAGGTCTTGAAAGCAGGTGTAAACGGGCCCTTGATGCTCATAGCTTAGTTTGACTCTCTTGAACGATGGGATGCAAATGTAATTTAATTTCAGGACCAATGGAAACCTTTTTAAAATATAGCTTCTACAGTTGGCCAGGTGTCATGTATAGCTACAGAGGTGTATGTGCTCTGGTTATTGTTCTGATGAATGCTGTCTACAAAAACAAGACGTCAGTTTATAGCATTGTCAGGATGCAAGATGACATAAAGCAGTTTTTGGAATTGTGTTTGGATGCATATGTGTTTTTGTTAGAGTGTATCTGTCCCTGATTCTTCCTGTGATCAAGCTTGCAGGAATGTTTTTTGGGCTGTCACCCAAAATGCTTTGCGTCATGTCTTTCTGACATGTGGCGCAGATGTCTTTAGTTACGCGTGTCACTGAAAAACAGAAACACCCCACTCATCCTTCAGCTCCCATGATACTCATTCATCAAACTCAGCTGTATGTTTCTGTGGCTTTAATGAGGAGGGGATTCTCGGTATTAAACTGACATCACAGTAATGAAGCGTCAACATATGGTCAGACGTTCTAAACCTGTAGTGTGAGTTGATTAGTGCCTCCCTCCAGGATTCACCACAGCATCTGCTGTCTCTGTGTACATAAAAACGGTCTGTCAGTCAAACTGAGGGTACACAAGAGAAGATGATCAGTGGCCATTCTTCATTCAAGTGCACAGTCTTCAGCTCTGTTCTTGCTATCACAGACAGTTGCTTTTTGAGGAGCCATTCACACAGAATAGCTTTTTGCATTTAAACTTAATCACGAAAATGTGACACAAAACATTTTTAATTAAATTTGATTATTTTTATTCACTTAAGTATATGTTAAATTAACAATTCGCTTGCTTTATCCATCATGTTGGATTGAAAATAATGCTGCCTATTGTGTCAAGAGCATCGCTAAAAATGCTTGAAAATGCTGTTTAGGGTAGGCAACTCCAAAGGTTTTGGAACAGAGCTTTTATTTGAGAAACTAGATTCTGTATCACTTTTGACTTTTTATTACTTTGGTGAGATTTGCAATGCAAAAAGTGTGTCTCAAATGCTCTGTGGACTTGCTGAGACAAGTTGACTTAGATTGAATGCACGGTTAGTTACACAAATGCCTTCCTTTAGCTCTTAAATCACTCAAAGGAAACAGGGAGAATTACTTGGATGTTTCCAGGATAACCTGGAGTGTCTCGTTTGGAATTGTAGTGTGACCTCCAGGATAATCTCCTATTTTAATACACCTTTTTATCTGCACCCAGATTAAAACACACCTCCTGCCGTGCTACAATAACCTTGGAACTGAGATTATAATTTCAAATTTGCCCAAACATTTTATTCCCCTCTATTACACATTCTGCAGAGGTCTCTATGTTCCCATCTGAGCAGAACTATCTGTTTAATTTCTCAATGAAAAAGTTAGTAATCCTATGTCATTGTGATGGACATATTAGACACAGCCCATCCCATTTCCCTTCTACAGTTCATAATCGATTCTTAAGTACAGCTTCTGCTCTGTGTTTATCGATCATCACGGCTGAAGTTATTGACTGGTGCTAAGTTAAGAGGTGCAGTCAAAGATCCATTGATGTTAACCGAATACGTGATTGCTGAGGCATTACTGGGCTTCACTTCCAGACTCCCCAAATCAATGTACAAATTCAACAAAAAGCCTTTTCCTCTGTGGTCAAACCTGAGCACTTTGTCTTGTTCATCTAGACACATTGTCTTGTCTCATTGTCTGTGCTGTTATGACAACTGAGAGAGAGACCTCATGTCAGCTATTCAGTATACCATTATTTAGCAGAAACTGAAATATACATGGGAGTCTGTGGGCAGGATGTGCGTATTTAATGCTGATTTGTAATCTAATTCCTTTTTATGTAGTGTGGAACACAATTTGAGACCACACAGTGATTTACTGAAAAATTCAAGTTTGCAATTGCATCTTTAAAATATAATTATACTTTTCTTAGAATTTCCCATATAATTATAACAACTGTATACTTTTGTAGCTATTTCTGCTCATTTTCTATGTCAGTTTAACAGCATTGGATGACACAGGACTGTGTTTAAATGTGTGACAAATTTACTGTAAATCATATTTTTAAAAATACTTTTATAATCTAAAATATAAAAAAATATATTTTAAATTATAATGTAAGATATCTAAAAAAGCAAAGTAACCTATATATATGTGGGGTTTTTTTTGTTTGTGAATTTTTTTAATGTTCATTTTGTTTTAGATCAGTGGGGTTAGATCATCGCTAATATTAGTCCTCTATGCAGGGTGTGATCCACAGGATACTCCAGCATTATATATGAATGTGATACGGATCACGATCACGGATTAAAGCTGAACATTGTCTGAGGAGTTGATTGGGTAGGGAAGGATGCTTGTATACACACGTGCGCATACACACAAACAATGCATAAGAAACAATAGTGGTGGCCTAAAGCTGCAGTTCTCAGTTATGTGATCATGCTCATGCACACACACGCACACACACACACGCATGCATGCACAAGGGCAGAGTTTATTCCAATATGGAACAATCAAGATAGCTTAAAGCATAATCTTCATTGTTTATTGTTTTATATCAAGGTTGAGGAGTGAAATCCCTGCCAAAATTACTTGCAAACACAAATGGCTTGGTTCCAAATATTATCTCCTTTTTCATGGCCATCTCTACGACCTCCTTGGCGACAGGATAATTTAAGGATGTATGATGTCATGACTGTAGCTAAACGTTATGTTGGGGCAAGCGCGATACAGACGTTATGTGAACGGGGTTGGAAAGGATGTATATACATGTTCCTCGACATCCGCTTATTAATTTTTAATCAGCATCTGAGGGTGCGAGGACAAAGGGCAAGTTGATGACCTAAGATGTTTCCTCTCATGTTAACTTGTCAATCGATCGTATATGCAGCCAACCTTAAATTAGCATCGGTCAATAGCTCAGGCCATCCTGATCTGAGTCTGAAACGTGTCTGCAAGCACATAGACCATCAATCTGCTGCCAGAGAGCATGTGTTTGTGTCCTCTAATAATATCCTTCTCTGTTTCTTTTCCAGCTGTATTTTGGGGAGATATTGCCTTGGATGAAGAGGACTTGAAAATGTTTCAGATCGATGGAACAATAGAGCTTTCACAGCAGTCACATGGGGGACAGGGACACACGTCGGGTAAGACACGCATCAGATATCACAGCGCTCCAGACTGCAGTTGTCGACAATCATTGAAAATTGGCTGATTTGTGAACAAATGACTTTAGGATTTGTGATAGTACCACAAACTAACAAATGTATAATCAGACTTGCTTGGTCAGTAAACCATCTGAGCGACTACTTAGTTAACAGCTGACTGAGACTTGAATTTATATGCTTTTTAAATATTCTCAACAGAATTTTACGAATGTATTATAAAGCATTGCTTCTAAACACTCCGCTTTGTTTTGTAATACGGCATCTAAAGAGTCATAAAGCTGCTAAATGTTTAGTGCTAGTCCTAGTCATTTGATCTAGTATTTTTTTTTCTATCTAGATCCCTACATCACACTTTAGACATTATAAATCTCTCACATAATCTGGATTTAAAAAATGAAAGGTCCTCAGTTTGGTTTGAGGTTTTAGTGCACATGTTTTTTCAGCTGAGTTCAGTAGCAGATGTGCAGAGGTTAAAGCTGCAGTCAGCAGCTGCTGAGGGTTGAGGGTTGTTTCTGGTGCAGAACAACAACAATGACTCTTTCTACAGTAAGGTTCAAGGTTTGAGCTTCTGTTTCACTCAGTCCTTGAAGCTGGCTATGTTCTTTTTTTGTCCCGATGTCACGTTTGAAATCAGACCTTCCTCCAGGCGTTAAATGCTCTGATCTAGCGCTGGTCTCTGCCCAGTTTCGACTGCAGGGTGACACAAAGAAACACACACACATACAGTAGTCTCTGTGGATTTTGTATTTAAGATGTCTTGATCAGTCTGAGATGCTGAGTTGTCGTAAAGATGGCATGAATGTCCATTATTGTGTTATGGGCTGTGGATGATTTAAACGTATTAAAGTTGTATTGAAGTTGAAGAATGTGTGGGGATATTGGGAGTTTATAGCTTCAGGTGATTAGACTTGATAAATGCTCCTGTCTCAACTCCACTGCACCATCAGCAAACAACTTTGTGTGTGTGTTTGCATAGCAAGGTCTTTGTCTTTTACTCCTTATGCAATAGGAAAAGTGCGGAAGCGTTTGTGTGTGTGTGTTCAAAATGTTTGTTTCTTTGTGAGTTAGAATAAACATTGCTAACAAAATCCTTGCTTATATCTAAACTGACCCAAGTCTTTCCCAGTGCCACATTGCAGCATTGTCAGCAACATCACCTTTGCAGCACAAAGTTGGAAATGAGGCCAAAAAGACGATAAGGATTCAGCTTTGTGTTTCCATTCTGACTGGGGTTGTTAAAGGATGTTCCACTGGGGCAGAAGGGCAAACTGCATCAGGACCAGGAATAGCAGGAGAACCGATGCATGTTCAAACCAGGCACATACTCGTATACCTGACAGTGTTATGTGCATGAGTGTGCGTGCATGCATCATTCCCAAAGCTCAGACTTTTCCTGTGTCTTGGATTCAGAGTATTGTTTGTTCCTCACTTTCCTGCCCCCATCAGAGAAATTCCAGAGAAAGAGAGAGACAGTGTAAATGCAAAAGTAAGATAGCAGAGGAACTGACATGTGTGAATAGAGATGCTCAGTGAGAACCCTGGGAGTGAAAGACAAGAGTAGGTGAGATGTTGAATGGGGGAATGAGGAGAGGTGAGGACAGATGTAATAGGTGTGATAATGGTCGAGAGCTGGTGATGAAACCTTCTCGGCTGACTGACTGTGTTCTTGTAACATTATAAAGGCATCAGTTAAACTTCAAATAGAATTAATTCTGTCATTCATTACTTTCTTTCATGTCGTTCCATACTCGTAAGAACTTTGTTCAAGTTCAGAACAAAATGTAAGATATATTGAATATGAGGGCTCTCTGACCCTACAACGACAGCAATGGAACAGAAAGGTCCAGAAATGTAGTAAGGACATTGACAAAACAGTCCATGTAACATCAGTGGTTCACCACAAGTTTTGCAAAGCTACAAGAATACTTTTTGTGCACCAAGCAAGCAAAAATAATGACACTATTTATTATTTTTAGTTTCTGGGTATGGGAACATTTCAGTTACGTAGTTGTCTATGCAGGGTCAGAGAGCTCTCCGATTACATTAAAAAATATTTTAATTTGTGTTCTGAAGATGAACAAAGGTCTTACTGGTTTGGAACAACATGACGGTGAGTAAGTTAATGGTAGAATTAGAATTTTTGGGTGAACTGTCCCTCTAAGGAGTAACAAAAACACTCATACAATGTTCTCATAAAATTAAAATATCACTTTCACAGCATTCTTCAAATAACTCCCTTGTGTGTTTACTTCTCTCAGGTGGTCTAGGAGAGCATAATCCCAGTAAGAAGAGAGGTTCATTATATCTGTTGCTGGACAGAATACGACGGTTAGGTTATGGTAAGTTCAAAACACTGGATTGTTTCTCAACTTTTTTCTTATTTACCCCACAGCACAATTAGCAAAGCTGAGAAGTGGTCTGTGGTCACCAGGTCGCTTCCTAAGTGGGCAGTTTGATTTCACAGCAGTGTGATTGACTTAGAAGTTACACTGTATTGTTAAAGTGTTCCCTTTATTTTTTTGAGCAGTGTATTTAATGTTTCAAATATCAAATTATATTAATCTTTTGTACTGTATGGCTGATTTTAATTATAATGAAACCTCAATAATTATGAAATGCCCCAATGAGACACAATTTAATTTGCACAAATGTAAGTTTATTCTACTAATATTTAATGAATGCAGATTTATATGGTGCTTGCATTCATGCATTCTGATTCAGTTTAAGGAATAAAGAACCTGTGTTTGTAAATATCTCATCAAAAATCATAACGTTATTTACAATTGGTAATTTTATTGCACTGGAATCATAACGATAGTGTTGTTATGTGTTGGAAGGATGGATTTCATTTCAGTAAGAACCTTTAGAGAATAAACTCTCACGGAAGTCTCTTAAAAAACTGAAAAAAAGAGAGAAGTACGAATTAAATGTAAGAGTGCAAAAATACATTCATGTAACATTTAATGTCACCTACTGCAAGATGTTTTTTATATTTTGATCTTCTCTGTCTATGGTGTAGAGTCGTGGCCGGTAAACGGCAGCAAAGATGTGTCGAGCTCCAAAGCTAGAGAGAAGAGTGTAAACAGCGGCAGAGGTGTGAAGTCTCGAGTGCCACGTGCTGCCACATCCCGAGCTGAGAAGATCTGGCCCGGAGGTGTCATCCCTTACGTCATTGGAGGCAACTTCACCGGTAAGTGGACCAGGGTGCTTAATATCAGTATATGAATATGTGTGATTTACATTCATATACGAATTCTGTATGTGTTTTTCAGGAAGTCAGAGGGCCATGTTAAAGCAAGCAATGAGACACTGGGAGAAACAGACATGTGTGACCTTCATCGAGAAAACCGATGAGGAGAGCTACATCGTCTTCACCTACAGACCCTGCGGGTTTGTGTTTGTGTGTTGTCTATAATTACATAATATTTTAGAATAGTAATGCACACGATGATACAGTGCCATCCATCTCAACACATGTGCTTCTGACACCAAGCTACTCAGTAATGTTCTTTAATGTTGGCGTTGGTGTATTTCATAGGGATGCACGCTAATCATCGGTCGATATGTAATGCGCATTTGGTCAGTAAAGCCGTTCCTGGAAACAGCGGTAAATGCCATCACATGTGTGACTTCACAATGAGCAGCATTTACTACACAAAGCTGTTTTGTCACGATATAATATGTAATGTAACATTTGAAAATAGAATCATTGAAATGAAGTCAGCATGAAATGAAAATCTTTTCGAATCTTCTCGGCATCTTTTGTGAATGAGTATTCGCTGCATGTTTAATTTAAAATGCATGAAACACTTCAAGGTTGTCTACCAGGTAAATAGGTACTATCTAAATTAGAGGCTCTTTACCTCTGGGCTCCATTAGTAGTTTAGATGTACTGGATGTAAAAAAGATTGAATGAAACACAGTGTTCATTAAGGAACACTCTGAGATCCCAGTTCTCATTGTTGTGAGTGTATCCTGTAAGGTTTGTACAAAACAAAGGTATGTGTGTGTTTGTGAGAGCAAGGGAGTGAGAGTCAACTGAGATGACTACAGTCGGCTTGGCTTTCCTTCCTTCCCTGTTACCACGGTGAGCAAACCGCCCATTGTTCTTAGGAATGGAATCCTAACAGTGTGTTAACAAGGAAGAGAGAAAGAGAAGGGAAGACGGAAATCGCATAAGTCTAGATAAACATTGTTGGGGATTGTTCGTATCTGAAAACTTGGCTTTTAATTGGTTATTTGATCACATATAACATTGTTCAATATGACACAACACCTGATAAGGAGATTTTTAATTACCAATAGAACCGTTATCAGTTTGGTAACTGGAGTGAAGAGGAAACTGAGTATGTGAAAAGTCTCTGTGGCAATGATGCTGATTGTAGGTAAAGTGAAATTATGAGGCGGATCCAGACAGATTACAGAGAAATAGGTAGAATGACCATTGACAGAAGGACAGGGCTAGATTAGAGTGGAGGGGGGAGAGGTAGGAAGAGAATTACATAATATTATCCATCTCAGTGCGGTCATATCTGTTATAATCAGCAGACGTCATTCAGATATAAACCTGCTGACAGACCAACACATGCACTGAGTGTTAACTTTCTACTCGACTCTACAGTATGTGCTTTTTAAGCATTTATGAGAAAGTGGCTTGATGTCTGATTCTTTTGCACAAGTATGCATTAAATATAGGTATATACTGTTACTAGTTAAAAAGTTCAATTCATTTTAGTTCAACTCAACTGAATTTTATAATGCAAAAGTTTCCAAAGCAGCTTTACAGAAAATGTATCAAATTTTCTTTTGGTTAAAAGCTATCCTCTCTTTTAGGATGTAGATTGGTGAATTTGTATAATTCTGAGTGTTTCCTTTAATTTGTGCGTATATCTCTCTGTTCATGAGTGTCCACTCCACACTATCAATGTCTATGAAATGAGGGATTAAGGTGTTCTAATCCAAGTTATAAATAGTGAGCGAGTGGATTTGAGATTACTGCTTTGTTTTATGGGTGTGTTTATGAGTGTCTGAGACATGCTTAATGGTGGACTATTGAGATTCCACCTGGATTCCTCGAACTCTGACTTCACAGGTTTGACCTTACTTTGACCCCAAGTTTTCAACTTGTATTAAGATTTCTGATTTCATCAAGGCCCTTACTGCACTTACTTAATGTCAGTTGGAAATTTCTGAAATCATTTTAACCACTGCGCACAGAGATATTGAACTGTTTTTTGATTGGGCAACTCATTCCCTACAGCGTAAGTGCCAGCACATCAAATACGGTAACTGATCTGCGTATGGAAACATAGCTGACCAGAGTGCAAACTTTAGAGTCAGCAGATTTGTGAGGCTGCTGGCAATATTTCTGTTAATAATAATCGGATTTGCAGGCTTATACAAACAAAAGCTAGTGAAACAATTCACCTTAATGTGCCAAATATTCTCACCTGCTTAATGCAACACACACACAACACTGAATAGTGCTTTGCCGGCACAAACCGGCATATTATCCTTATATTAAAATTCTTTTTCTCAAAATATTGCATCAATACTTTAGACAATTAAAATGTGGTTTCCTAAGCAAAACCACTGCTTTAGACTGTCTTTTGGCACTTATTTTGGGTTTCCTTCTCTTTCGTCTTTGTCTCTCCTGTGGTTCATTGCATAGACACTCAGTCAGAGGTGAACATTGTGTGCTTATTTGTCGTTAAGGAAACAACCCAGCAAGAATCTGAAAGCTAACCCCAAGTCACCCTAATTACCGTTAATCAGCTCTCATCATTTCACACCGTCCCCTGTTCACCCCACACTAAACTATGTTATCCCAAACAACTAAGTGTTAGTTTAGCTCACCTCCCATCACCCCCTCATTACAAACATTGACATTGATTCTGTGACACAATCAAAATGTGAGTTATTCAAAAGTGATGATGGCATTTTAGTAATTACATACTTTTTTTACATTTTATTTATTTGTTCTCAAGGTGTTGCTCTTACGTTGGTCGTCGTGGCAATGGTCCCCAGGCAATATCCATTGGGAAGAACTGTGACAAGTTTGGCATTGTCGTTCACGAACTTGGACATGTAATTGGCTTTTGGCACGAGCACACACGACCTGACCGTGACGATCATGTGACCATCATTCGGGACAACATCCAGCCAGGTACTGCATGACCCGTGACTCAAGTCTTTGCACCCTACTGCTGGATCAATATTAGTGCGATTACACAGCTGCAGAATATGGATTCAGTCTTGATTCATAAATACAACATTCAACAAACAATTGTTAATGAACAACATTGATAACCAATAAGCAGAATGTTTTTCCTAAATTTTCACATGGCACGATTTTCAAAAAGGTTGGGACACTGTTTTTTTCACATTGCATGACTATCTGAGGTCAAATTCAGTGTTCACATTGCATGATGGATTGGCAGCAGGAGGTTACACGCTGCATGACTTCACAAAAGGAAGGATCACCCGAAAACACTGCCTGGTCCAGGGTTGCCAGTTTTTCTACAGCAAAACCCACCCAACAGCTACAGAAAACTAGCTCAAAACTAGGCCAATCAAGGCCCATAAAAAATGCTCTTGGAATGTAAAGTCTTTCTGTCAGAACTTCATACTCACCGCAGGATTGTCAATCGCTGAGAGCTCTAGATATTTAGCATGCCACCTATATCATGGGTGTCTAAGGCACAATGGTGATTCCCTCATATCTGAAGCACCACTTTGCCTTAAATATTGGCCATTTGTTGTCGATTTATTAAAATCTGTCGGCGAGTGAAAAATCAGGCTGAAATTGTGCAGTGTGAACTTGGCATTAAGAAAAGATGGAAATGATAAAGTTGGAAATATTTTTATATTCACTCATCATTTTCCTTCACCCATTAAAAGTACACTTTTCTTGTTTGTTTTTTATTAAAAGAACATTGTCTAACATTGTCTCAGTTATGTTTAGAATTTTCTTTTGTTATTTAATTTGAAATCACCATGTTTGCTACTTAATTTTGTCATTAGTGCAATGGTCACAGGCATGCTTATCACAAGAACTGAAAGACAGTTATTTGTTCATACCGACAATATTTGCGTTGCTGTTGTATGAACGGGACAATTCAAGAGTCACACCTGCTAGTACATCAGTTCTGTATGCTGGCTTTGTAGAAGTAGTCTGTCTGTTTTAATATGAGTATATCTGTGCACACTCAGGTCAGGAGTATAACTTCATTAAGATGGAACCAGGGGATGTCAACTCTCTTGGTGAGCCGTATGATTTTGACAGCATCATGCATTATGCCAGAAACACTTTCTCCAGGTAAGCCTTCTGTCACACACTGGGAATTTCACACCCGGTAATTTAATTCAGAACTTTCTATATAAATGTATATGTTCTCCTTTTTGTCTTTGCCTTCTGTAGAGGAATGTTTTTAGACACAATTCTTCCCTCTCGTGATGAGAATGGCGTCAGGCCTGCTATCGGTCAGAGAACTAGACTCAGCAAAGGAGATATATCTCAAGCCAAGAAGCTATACAGATGTCCAGGTATGACTACAGTATGTGTGTACGTGTATGTGAGAGAGAGTGAAAATTTAAATGAAGGAAACCAAGGGTGTTGACTAGAGGAAGATGACCTCACTTTATGTGAAGATAATTGTTTCTAGCCAATATAGTGTCAGCTTGCATGAGATCATTTGTTTTATTTCAGTTTTATGAAGCACATGAGCTTCTCACAGTGGCTCAGTGGGTAGCACTGTCACCTTACAGCAAGAAGATTCCTGGTTTAAGTTTAGCCAGAAGACCTTTCTGTGTGTAGTTTAAATGTTGTTTCCATGTTGGTGTGGGCATTTGGGACACTAAATTGCAACCCCACATAGGACAAGTGGGTCAGTGGATGGATGGATGTGCTTTTCACTCAGGAAAGAAAAGCAGGCCACCCTGACATTTTAGGGACAAAGAGCATGATAAGACCCTCTCGCTCTACTGCCTATGTATGTGTGTGTCCATGTGAGTGGCATATAAGTGTGTTATTTTACTGCTGTATTGTTTGAGTTTATGCACTACTAGTGAGGGTGTGTGTGTGTGTGTAAATGTGTGACGTGTGGCCTACTTCACATACAAATACAAAGCTCTCTCTCTTCCACAATATTCACTGTCTGTGACTAAATTTGTGGACTGAAAGCCCACGTTGGTTGCACATTTTGCCAAAAAGGAGTAGTGTACCCAGTCTTTCCAGGTTCCAGGTATTTTTTGTGAAACACATAAAAAGGTCTGTTTTTCCCTTTAGGGAAGGTGGTGGGAAATTTATCAAAGACAAAAGGATATTCAAAGTTTTATGAAAGTAACCATTTTTGGTTCCTGACTATATAAATCTCCATTGACTTTCTTTGAATGGAAAATTCACCTTGGATATTATGCCTAACATCTGCTTTTATGTTTTGGGCAAAAAAGAAAACGAAACTGACATGGGTGACGTGATAAATTATTGAAGTAATAAAAAAGTAAATGATGACATAATTTTCATGGTTTTGGAAACTACTGTTTTAAGTCCAAAGTTCCTGTCTGCTACATACAGGTTGTGAGTCAAAGTTTAGTCTGAAATAGGGGTGACTGTCTCCACCCAAGTCGAAGATAACAGCTTATCTGCTACACAACCGCATCAGATTGTTGTGTGACTTGTGAATACGTCTTTATACTTCCTCTTTATAACACCCAAAAGCACCTCTATACGCAATCACTGTCTAATGTGCCGTGATGAAAAATAAAGGCCTCTTAGACAAATGTTTGGCCAACCGCTACATCGCTAATTGGGAGGAACATTTGGCAAATGATTTGGCAGATGATTTGGCTTCTCTTGAACAGAGAATCTGCTCTCCTATCCTGCAATCTTTTGCTCCTAAGATCTCATTAGAACAGTCAATAGGTCTTTGTTACTTCATTGTGTGTGTATCTGTTTCCTGCACTGCTATTTAGTGGTGGCGCTTCGCCACTGCTGACTGTATGGTGCCGCGATACAATCATTTTTTTTAGCTGAGTTGTGAACATCTTTCTATTGTTTTGTCTTCCCAGCTGCATGAACAAACAAATGAATTGACTGTTGAGTTGGTTCTTTCAACGAATTTGTCAAATAATCAGTTTGAATCAGTCTCACGCATTATAATTATACACTGAATTCTTTTTCAAAGAGCTTACTAAAACTCTTTTTTTATTTATTTAATAAATGGAATTTTTCACATACACTCATTAATTTTGTTTTTGTGTTGGTCTCTATCCAGCGTGTGGTGAAACACTGCAGGACTCAGTGGGGAATTTCTCATCTCCAGGATATCCTAATGGATACCCATCATATACACACTGTGTATGGAGGATCTCCGTCACACCTGGGGAGAAGGTAAGAAAGTTCTGTGTGTTAAGTAACTTTACAAAGGAGAAAATGACTGAACTGTTTCACATTTATTTGTATTTTTAATATTTAATCCGTTTCTTCCCGATTGTCTTGACTGTGAGGTTGTAGACAAAGAAACGCTGATCTAATGTGTGAAGTTTGATGTATATGACAGCTGCATGTGTGCTGCCTATTTCAGATAGTGTTAAACTTCACTACTATGGACCTCTACAAGAGCAGCTTGTGCTGGTATGACTACATTGAGGTTCGTGATGGATACTGGAGGAAAGCGCCATTATTGGGTAAAGATATGCTCATGGACTCTCACAAGGAAGAATCTAGAATATGTTGATAATATGTATCACCAGTGTAATGCATGCTTATGGGGCACTTTTATTTATTGTCTGTGTGTGTGTGTGTCTGTGCAGGTCGATTTTGTGGTGATAAAATTCCAGAAGTGTTGGTCTCTACCGACAGTCGGATGTGGATTGAATTCCGCAGTAGCAGCAACTGGGTTGGAAAGGGATTTGCAGCTGTTTATGAAGGTGTGTGTGTGTGTGTTAGGGCTGTCACTATATAAGATGTCACTACATGGTTATCGTTCCCAAAAGATAACAAATCTAATGTCCATAGATTTTTTTTTTTCAATTATATGGCCAATGAAATCAAGAAATCAAGTCTAGGCATGTGGGGAGAGTTTGTACCCATAGCACCTGGCCTTTTTTTGCAGAATGGTGGGTGTAAACCAGTTTTAATAAATAGTATGGTTTTTAGAAATTCATAAAAAATAGCATAAATATTGCTGATGACATTGTAAAAGTCTATGGCAGATGATAAACCGGGCAACTATTTTAGCAATGTTGCCGGGCAGCTTCGAAAAATGTTGCTGTCAATGGGCAACCAGGTGAGGCCCATGACCAATCTAAAATATCCAGAAAGATATTTGTTTCCCATTCACAAAATATTAAAGTTCCTAAGCAACATTGCTCTAACAATGGTGCCCCTTGTATCATCAGCCTAATTCTCTCTCTTTCTTTACTATGTGTCTGGCAGCAATATGTGGAGGGGAGATCAGTAAGGACTCCGGACAGATTCAGTCTCCAAACTATCCAGACGACTACCGTCCATCTAAGGAATGTGTGTGGAGGATCACAGTGTCTGAGGGCTACAGCGTGGGTTTGAGCTTTCAGGTTTTTGAGGTGAGGTTGTCTCCTCTCTTTTGGCTTTATTTATTTCCAGTTAAAGTCTGTTTTCCCTTTTTCTACTGTACATCTCCCTTGTCTTTTCACTCTGAGGATAGTGGCTATTTACATGTGTGCTTTTTAAAGTTAAACATGTGTTCATGTTTATGATATACATCCCCTAAATGGACACACATCTTTGTTATGTTGAATTTAATACAAGACTGCAAGTACGTGAGGCAAAAAAACAGACATGTTTGATTATTTACCTTAAGTCATACTGTAAGTATGTATGCAGACCATTGTGTGTGTCAGTAGGTCAAAGGTGTCGAATTGGAAATGAAAACACACTCTCTGCTTTTGCATGCACATATTCACACTTTCTTTTTGCACGCATAGAGTCTATAAAGAGCAGGACGTGTACCAGACCTGAGAGCCTGGCATATAATATACACAGAGACGCCTGAGATCCTGTTTTTATTGGATTGTTTCCTATGAACTAACACCTAAGGTGTATTAACACATACTGTATTGTGCTGTGTTTGTACAGATTGAAAGGCATGACAGCTGTGCATATGACTACCTAGAAGTTAGAGATGGACTAACTGAGAACAGCCCTTTGATTGGCCGATTTTGTGGCTATGATAAACCTGAAGATATCCGGTCAACCTCTAACATCCTCTGGATGAAATTTGTGTCTGATGGGACGGTTAATAAAGCAGGCTTTGCTGCAAACTTTTTCAAAGGTACGCACATGTAACAAAATAGTGCTATCGGATGCTGATGATTTGGCTCTTGTCCATTCCTCTGACGTTAATCTATGTCTGTGTTATTAAAACAGAGGAAGATGAGTGTCTGAAGCCAGATAATGGGGGCTGTGAACAGAAATGTGTTAACACATTAGGAAGCTTCAAATGTGCCTGTGATCCTGGATACGAACTGGCCCCTGACAAAAAGAGCTGTGAAGGTAAGAGAACGTCTGTGTGTGAATACACTGCATGCAGGTGCTTCCGTCTGCCTGACTCAAACACGCTCAGCGGACACACAAGCCAAACTGATTGGTTCAGGAAAACATCCGCAGTCAACAGGAAAACAACAAGAACAAACAGCACTTAGTCGACACTCGCTCTGCCCAGAAACCACTTGAAATCTGTCATTAATAAAGTATGATGAGTTGTGATTTTGCTAAAATAAAACTAAAAATCCCTTTAAAAACTGTGCTATACTGTCTATTAATAAAATATTATAAATATAATAAGCTAGTTACCAAGGCACCAATAATTACTATCATTTAGTTTTCAAGTAAATCAGAATAAAAATGATGAAACACTATATACAGTAGATACATAACCAGCACTAACTAAAATAAAAGAGTAACACTTTATAATAGGGAACGCTTATTTACTATTAACTATGACGTTTCCCTCAATTAATTCTTAATTTGCTGCTTATCAATAGTATGTAAGGTATTTGTTAGGTTTAGGTAGTGATAGGAATAGGGATGTAGATTAGGCATCAATATGTACTTAATTACTACTAATAAATTACATATATACTGTATACTAGTAATGTAAACTAGTATATTAAACTAAACTAAACTATATACTAAAGAAACTAGTTAAGGGACCAGTAAATAAAGTGTTACCATAAAAAAATAAAATGACAAATACACACAAAACGTTAACTAAAATGAAAAACACAAGAAAAATAAATTCAGTTCAAAATATGAATAAAACCTTCAATAGCATCAGTGATACTAAAATGACTGGTTCTCATTCTTTTTCTCTTTCAGCTGCATGTGGTGGCTTGCTGACTAAGTTGAACGGCACAATTACAACCCCTGGTTGGCCTAAGGAATACCCTCCCAATAAGAACTGCGTGTGGCAAGTGGTGGCTCCCACTCAGTACCGCATATCCATGCAGTTTGAAACCTTTGAACTAGAGGGAAATGAGGTGAGAATCTGTGTGTGTGTGTGTGTGTGCATGTATGGTTGTGGGAAAGTGTGTTATTGTTTGCGTAGGTAGATACACAAACGGACAGACAGAAAGATGGATGTTTATCATATTTTATATGTGCAGGTGTGCAAGTATGACTTTGTTGAAGTGCGGAGCGGTTTGTCATCTGACTCGAAGCTTCATGGGAAATACTGCGGTACGGAGGTTCCTGAGGTTATCACCTCCCAGTACAACAACATGCGAATTGAGTTCAAATCCGACAACACAGTCTCCAAGAAAGGCTTCAAAGCTCATTTCTTCTCCGGTAAGAACACCGTGCCAGCGCTTTTCATTTGAAATGGAGATTTGGAGGTCTTTAGCTATGTTTTGACACCTCCACCCAAGCTCGCTTGTATATATGAATTTGATAATGTAAATTTCAAAAGCTTTTCAAACGTTCATCGAGGTGAAACATCCCCTCTCTTTCTCACGCAACTGTATAATGAGAGGTTCTGTGGGTTTGGTTAGAAATGTTCAGGCTGTACAAAAGCATTAATCTAAACACTGCAATATGAAAGGTGCCATAATACTCATATGCATTATAGACTCTAGAAAGGAAAAGAAAATTATGTATTAGTTTGTGTATAAATCTGTTTTTAATATCTGCTGATAATAGATCCTGTTAATATCATGAAACAAGCACATCAGATGTGAATGTTTCCTCCCCCATACAGTGAATCCCTGTTTTTATTATCATTTTATAATCTCACACCCATGAGATCCAGAAGATATGAAAAGACTCAAATAGGTTGGCAAAGGCACAAAGAGAAAAATATTTTTTGATTCCAGAAGATGAACCAGATAAACAACATAACTGTGATTAAAACGAAATCATCTCTTTGACAAGGGGATAGCAACAATTCATTTATTATTTGGAATAATAATAGGATTAATATTGCATTCTAAATATAAAGGTGCTTTTGTCCTCATGACCACACAGCATCTTTCCAAAACCCCACGTTTCAAAGACATATCAGTTAATCTAATCAGAATAAACCCGAAGGGACACGATGCAAACATTTTCTTAATAGCTATTATATTGTGTTAAAGCTGAAGCACAAGCAGGATCTGCAGTTTTATGATTCATTTATTTATTTTTGAACCTTCTGGACGTATCTGCACTACATAAATGAAATGAACATTTATCACACACACATGGTGAATGAGTAACGCTGTATCTGAGTGAGAGAAAGAATAAGCTCAGCTCTCAATGAGTTATAATAGCGTCACTCTCTCATTGTCTGGAAGTCCCTGAGGTTGGATTTTTGCTGGCCCAGTGCCGGCAGACTTAGGGAGGTCCCCAGAGCTCTCCCACACACTCCTAATCTGTGTGAGTGTGTACTGAGCCGAATGAGAGCGCTGAACTGGAAACAGTGAAAGAGCCGATTCATTTCTTGTATATGCACAGTAAAGAAAGCAAGGTTTTAATTCGTTGTACTTTTTAAATTATTTTTTGGAAGCAGGGTTGGTTTTTAAGAGGCATGCTAAATTCCTCTCATCTCCTCAACTGTGGCATTTCACGATCAAGCATTTTTTTTAAGCAAAAATAAGAATAGGCTGCTCTTCACTGTATCATCTGCACACTACATAGTGGGAAATCGTTAAAAACATGCTTTGAAAACAGCATTAATTATGAAAAATGTGTGGTGACCCACAAAGACTTGGGCTCTTTAGCTCTCTCCATCTGTCATTCATCGGCTATGTATGATAAACACGCTGGTGGTTTTGAGCAGTGGTTGAAGTATGATAATTAGCCAAACCTGAGACTTCCACGGAAATAACAGCTTTCATGAGGCTTCTGTCTCATGGGACACTGGGGGCATAGAGATGCGCAATGGGAAAAAAAAACAACAACATAAAGAATCATGGACGGCTTTTGAACTTTCAGCCGTTAAGTAACAAGCACACTTTTCACTTTTCCTTAAACATTTACACAACATCATACAGTATGATTTTCTCCTGCCTTCTCGTTTTAAAAAGGGGGGAAAGGGGGCAGTTGTGTCGTGTCCAGTGAAATCTTGCATTATTTGCAAGAGTGTTGTGATTGTGCCCACTTAACTGCAGGAATTATGCAAATCAGATAATGGTACATCTATAATAAATGCATCTATAATGAGCCTAATTTACATAAAACGAAGGTGTGCTAGAAATGCCAATGGCTTTATTTAGCATATGGCTAAATGGATTGTGGCTGGTGACAGAAGAAGATGCAGGTTTTTATGGCGAAATATCATAGATAAAAAATGAACCTTTGAATCATTTGTCTTTTCTCATTGTTCTTTTTCAAATTTTCCGCTTGGTTTTTTAAACTGACCTCAATCACTCACTTTAATTGCTCTTAACAAAAAAATAAATAACAGATATGCAGATGTCAGAATTTATTATTACAGCGAACAGCACATTGTTAACTTCTCTTAAGCAGATTTTTTAAAATGTATTAATCAAAGGATTTAGTTGGATCTTATATCTTCCTTCTGTTTCAGGTGAACTAACAATTCATTGCTCTCTTCTCTTTTTGTTACAGATAAAGATGAATGTTCAAAGGATAACGGTGGATGCCAGCATGAGTGTATCAACACTATTGGCAGCTATGTGTGCCAGTGCCGCAATGGCTTTATTCTGCATGAGAACAAACACGACTGCAAGGAAGGTATGTACAGGCACTTGCAAAAGAATAATAGTGGCCAGGATAAGTGAGGGTAGTCTTCTGGAGGTGGCACATCTAGCATGTGTAAGCATGTTGATTTATACAGCATTCTGCTGAGGATCAGCAAAAACCTACAAACAACAACAGCAACAACAAAAAAAGAACTAATGCGACTTTCTTCTCAGCATTTAAGATGCAGAGTAATGTAATTTTTGTGCTGGCCTTCTGGCAGGTTTTCTCCTTTTCACTCTATTTTGGCTTTTAAATCAATTTCAATTGGACCTTAACATTTTAATGCATACTTGTCACAATCTAATGCAGGCTTTGAAGAATTTTTGAAGAATAGAGCAGTTATTGCATAAATAAAACTACATTGGAGCCGATAGCAAACATACAATGCTCAACAAAGCATAGGCCATTTACACAGATATCTTAAAGGCATAGAAGCAAAAAAACAACACTGTTTATCGAGTCAGAGTGAGGTCAGATAAATGACAACTTAATTTTAAAACACATTTAATCTAGTAATTTTATGGTAAAACTGAGTTTGTGGTTTGATTGTTAAAGCTTCATTTCTAATACGATGAATGAGGTGACTGAACTTAAAGCGTTAAAGTAAACTGTAAAACAGTTGTCCTCCATATCTCTGCACATGTTGAAGCATTTAGATGGTCTGTTATAGTTAAACAGTGTCTCCCACTAAACCTTGCATTTCATACAAGCACTGTCAACCTCCAGTGCAGCTCTGCCCTGCAGGCCTTTTAACATTTTTGTGGGCTTTGGAAACTTTAAAGCAGTGTGTGTGTTTCTCTTTGAAAAGAAAAACAGCTAGACCTGAGGAGAGGAGGATAGAGATATTACCCTTTAAGCTCCAGAGTCAGGGTCAAGAAGTTAAACCAGCGGCATCCTGGAATACACACACACACACACACACACACACACACACATTCACACAACATACTCACTCGCTCACTTACTTACTCCCTCAGTCTTTACTGTCTCCTCAGGACTAGGTCGCTGATTCTGATTTTAAACATCTGGAGCTTCAAAGTCTTAATCCTGCTTCTGTTTTCATTTTTCTTTGTTCATGTGCATGTGTGCGCGCAAGATGTTTATCTCTTAAAAGTCTCTAAAAGTTTTACTAGTAGCCTGTACAAGTATATCTAGTGTATTTACACAGGAATATCAGTAATCAAAAGCTGTCTGGTGTATTGTGCCTTTAATAATGGTACTGTAATATGAATGCTTTTAAGTGTAGTCCAATGAAAGTACAGAGAGAGGGAGCAACACAGATAGCCTATGGGCTGATGTAACACGTATGACCTAGAAACATACAGATAATGCTATGCAAGGATTCACATTCAAACACATATAAAACAGCGTTTGAAGTGGTCATAGTATCTGAGAAGTGTGTGAACACCAGAGGCAGAACACTGAAAATACCTTTGTTCACTAATGCACACTGACCTGATTTTGAGAGAGGGAAGAATAGAGGCTTAACCAGACTTAGTGCTCATGTATGTTTGTGCGTGTGTGTGTGTGTCTATTGTGATAGCGGTAATACTGTACATGATACAGTGGGGCCTAAAAGTCTGATACAACATTGAAAATCTGATTTCTTATGTTATGATATAAATTCAAGAAATACAATTTAGAGTTCAGAACATTTAGGTCACTAATCAAATAAGCAAATTTGTGTAATTGACCATGTTTACTCCCAAAAAAAAAATACAATAAAACTATACAATAAAAATCGTATTAAAAAATAATGAATGAATGGAAAATACATTAAAATTGCATAAATTAAATTATTACGAGTTACAAAAAAACTACATGTTTAAAGTGTGATCAGCACATTTTAGAAACGGTACTCAATCAAATAAAGTCTTGTACATTAATCAATTCAACTTTTCACAATTTATATGTGTAATGCAAAATACGAGCATTGCTACTAGTGGTCTCAGACTTTGGTCTCTTCTTTATGTGGAGATGGAGAAAGGCACAGCAGGTCAGATTGTTCTCAGTCATTCATATTAGATAACACTTAGCAAGAGAGCAAAAGAGTTGCACGCCCATTGAAAATGTTTGTCTGACCTGGTTCCTTAGGGTCACAGCAGGTTTACTGACAGTGTGGATCTAGCTGTAATTACATGTCTTTGTAAACCCACACAAAAACACACACACGCACACCTGCAAACACACATAAATCCAAGAATTACCAAAGAATATTTTAAACATTTTCTAGTAAGGTGAGTGAGGATAAGAGATCTACTGTAGCTTATTGGAAAGGTGAGTCTCGGGTAAACCCATGAGCCTAGGTAAACATACTAAAGGTTAAGCATTCTATAATGGTCTTTCAGTGATGTGCACACCTCACAACCAGTGCAAAGTTCAAAGTATGAGTTGCTACTCTTCATTTGGACAAACGTGTCTGTGTCATAACAGTATTTTGACCTACGGTGGATACTTTTCAAAGATTGCGATGACATGCTTCCACAGTTATAAACATCTAGCTAGTTTATTTATTTTCATCAAAAAAAAAACAAAAAAAACCCTTTTCATAACACTATACTGTGTGTTATATTACATTGACATACAATTTCTGAAAATGCAAAAAAGTCAACATTTTCCTGAATATACTCATAAGTTCCTGTTATCTGAACTGTATCACTCACGTGTTATTATTGTGCTGCATGATTATTTCTAATGATCTTTACCCCCTCTTCACCCCATACTTGTTTATCAGCTGAGTGTGAGCACAAGATTCACAGCACAAGTGGAACCATCAGCAGTCCGAACTGGCCTGACAAATACCCCAGCAGGAAGGAGTGCACATGGGACATCACTGCAACCCCAGGCCACCGGGTCAAGATTGTGAGTCTTCATATAATTTTGTGCTATAAGTTCGCATCTGTTAAAGAAAGTTTACATTACACACAAACATCTCCTTAATCTCTACACACAGTACAAACAAACAGCACACAAACACACATGTAATCCTACTCCTGTGTTCAAAGGCAGATAATCTCACATCACACATGAACACACACATAACCTTCTCTCAAGCTGACAAACACATGAAAGATGCAGGAAAAGCAAGACGCTGAGTAAAGTGCATTAATAAAGCCTGAGCAGTGCCTATTTAAATTTACAGATTTGAACCTATTAACAAACATGTTAGCAGAAAGCCATGGAAGGGGTTTAGAGGATGACCTCAGAGTTTCTCCCACTGTTCTCTGGA
>JAUMHQ010000001.1:57229-72229 GCA_032361165.1 Enteromius paludinosus | reverse complement strand
CTCTGGAGACTCTACGACAGGAGCCGACGTTTCCAGAGACCGTGCAATCATTGGTGGACCTAACGGGACCTCCAAGCCACAGACAGGTCCAGGTGGCTCGGGCCACGGGAAATCACAGTCATTAACAGGCTCTGGGGGCTCGTGCCATAGGGAATCACAGTCACTGACTGAGGATTTCATACAGCTCTCCTAGCCGTGAATTTGTGGAAGTAGTTTTTGGCAGTGATTTAACCCTCTTCCTCACTAGTGTGGAGTTGCAGAGGAGGATCCGTAACTGTCTGTGATGGCGCTCGGGGCCGTAGTGACGGATCGATGTCCGCGGTTCGCTGCTTGTTCTCGGGTAAAGAGTGGGGTGACGGTGCGGAAGCCAGGAGATGCACTCGCGGTACTTCCACGGATTGTGAGAGTCCTTCTGTCATGAGGCTCAGGAACACGGACGATTTCCAACTCAGCCCCGTGACATCCGGAAGCTCAGCGGGGCTGAGACAAAGAGCCACACCCTGAAACAGGCCGATGATCACCGCATCACCAAGCTCCGAATCTTGAAATCTTCAAAGGACGGAGCACGGCAGACCAAAGCGGTGAATTGGGCAGCAAACGCCATCTCTTTTGTTTGGTCAGTTGTTCTGTAATGAGTGGTAACAGTGGCGTCTCGCTTCTCAGCGGGCAGACAGGTGATTGGGAAAAGACAGGTAAGTAAACAAACAAAGAGCACATGGACTGGGAAACATAAACACAAGGCCTACGGCGCGACATTACTTAGCATTTAATTAAATAAAAAAGACAATTTTCATTAGTTTCCGTCATGTAGCAGTGTTCGATATTCAGCAATGGCATAGAGTTTGATTAATTTCTTTCCATTGTCACATAGTGTTGCCTCCAGGAAAAGAAGCCCCTAAATATTACTTTTCAAAAACTGATTTTATTAAAACTCTCCAACATTATATTAATGGAGTCCATTTTATGCAAGAATATTGAGCTTTTTATTTCAACATTGCCTTCAGTTAAAGACAATTCCGCAAAAAAGTTGTCCATTTGTGCTGCACACCTGTATTGAGCAAGTGAATTATACATCTCTCCATTACGTCTTAAGGGCACTGATTAAATTTCTGTTGGAGCAAAAGTCAGTAGAATGCACTTTCCTTGAAGAAACCGTATCATTGTCGCTCTGATTACTTTGCCTGATTACTAGCTCAGTGGATCGGAGCATATGCGGTTACTTATTAGGCTGAAGCTGATTAATGAATTTAAATGAGTGATTCCACCACTTCAGTTCATCCAAGGCATTTTAGGTCACCCAAAGACAATAAGTTTAAAAATGAGATTAATTGTGTGCAATCTCTATTTGAAGTTGCCAGAGACAGCTTGTGATTGTAGAAATGAGGCTTTTGTGTATGTGTGGGTTTTTTGAAAGTTTCCAGTGCCACTAGTATCCAG
Organism: Enteromius paludinosus; assembly: GCA_032361165.1. Taxonomy (NCBI): domain Eukaryota; kingdom Metazoa; phylum Chordata; class Actinopteri; order Cypriniformes; family Cyprinidae; genus Enteromius; species Enteromius paludinosus. The sequence continues at coordinate 70,792 of JAUMHQ010000001.1, read as the reverse complement.
ACACAGCATCTGGATTAGTGCAGGCCATAGAAGTGATGGCAGTCGTAATCTAATATAGTTAATTATCTAATATAATCTAATATATTAATTATATTAAGCTTCAAAATCTGTTTAAACTTAATATGTAAAATGCAAGCTGCTAAGCATATATGTTTTCTAAATCATTCATTTTGACATCAATTGTAGAAGGTTTCCTCTTTAATAAGATGATCTAGATCCCTCTAGTCCTCCCTAAAGCTCCTTGTAATTCACACCCAGCGCAAAGCTGTTGTAATAAATCCTGTACATGTGAACATTTTGCATTGTTTAATTGTCCTGCAAGGATCTTCTCACCAAATAAAACCCATAAACACAGTTAACCATAAAATATGTAGTGAGACCCAAAAGACTAGTTTATAAAAATGTAGTCCAAGCCAAAACCTCAGAACCAGAAATAATATCATACTGGGGTAAAGCATGTGTAGTTTTTGGTTATTATAAATGAAAATAAAACACATATTATAAAAAAAAAAAAAAAAAAAATTGGTTCTTATGAGAGCGTACGCTGCATCTCCAAGCTGACGGGAAGCATCAGAACTATGATGCCATTATGAAGCTGCTTCTTTGGCTTATTAATGCATTAATGATTCATGTGCACTCTTTTGAAGTGTGCGCAGTAAACGTAAGGAATCGATTTAAGACAGAGCTGTTTAAAACCTAACCGTTAAATAATTAATTTAGCTCAGTTTGTTGCATTTTAATCAAGAGGACCCTGACAGTGGATACGAGTGTGGAGTGTAGAAATGAGCTGAGGAAGTTTCAATAACTTTTCCGATATGTTTGTTGTTTGTGTTGCTATTTTAGAGTCGCATTTTGGAAGAGTTTTGCGATTTATGCGTGTCGCCGCTTGCTTAGAGAACAGGGAACTTTGTGTCTGTAAAAATCTCCTAGAATAGCTCTGTCTATCTCTTTTTTCCTTCTGTCATCCATTTCAGGTTCACTCTCTCCTCACATCCTGTCATTCCCCTCCCATCTCTTCTGCACTTGGCGTTCTTATCTTATGATGTCAGTTTCCCAACATCCCAGATTCCCACATCAATATTAAATGTGTTCTCTCTCTTTCTTTTATTTGAACTCTTCCCTCTCACTCCTGCAACAGAATTCATCCCATCCACATTTTGCAGGGTAAGATGAGGTCCTGTTTGTTGTCAGCTATACAATGAAAACTTTGAGGAAGAGTGAATAGGTCTACTTTTTAACAGGTCTATTATCATTGGATAAAACAAGACTCTCTTTGGATAAATTCTAAATTAAGTGTATGACAAAATATCACAAGCAAATTTTATTTTAAATGTGATTCATTGGCTTGCTTCTGGTTAGTAGGTGAGATGAGCTGAGGATAAAATGATAAATTCAAATTTTATTCCATCTAAATTATTTAGCTGTAATCTATTTATTAATTATGTAGTAATTGTCTTCCTTTCTTTTATGATTTAATTTATTGAATGTGTTTTAAAAAAAATCTTTTACATGTGTATTATTCTAAAAATAAAACATAGAGTTTGATTCTGATGATTTTTACTACTAATATTAATTTGTATTATATATTTTCATTACATAAATGTAAGCATTATATGTAATGCAAATATTTATATTACATAATGTGATGGAAATGTTAAATCAACCACAAACATCATATATTAGTGTCATATATAAAAAAAAAGTTAAAAATGTATTTACTTTTAAACTTTAGAAATAATATGCAAAACATCAACTAAAATAAAAACCTCCACTCCTTTAGTTCTTCTTATTAATTCTGAACATTAAATACAGACACAGGGGTTTTATGAGTACATTTTCAGTGTCCCCGTAATTCAAAATGCTTAAAAAACATACTAAATGGTGTTTGTTTTCCTGTAAGGGGTAGGTTTAGGTCAGTATGGTCAGTGTAGGACAATACCACATACAATCTGTACAGTATAAACACCATTACACCTATGGAGAGTCCCCATAAATCACAAAAACCAAAATATGTGTGTGTGTGATGCAGGAGTTGTGTTAACTTACTCACAGGTTAATTTTACTCCACTTTACCTTCCTTTCCTGCGTACCAAGACACAAGCCATCAAACATCAGGCTGAAACTCCCCAAAAGACACGTAGCACACTCCGCTCAATATTCAAAAAGGCATCTCACCGAAAGCTCAGTTTTAGTAATATCACATTACGACATGAACATTGAATTAGATGAGGCCAGATCATTTTAAATTAATGAGCGCTCGATCAAAATGCCACTCTATTAGGTTAAGATGCAAAACGCACATAGACTGGCGCACAGTCACGTGGACGAGCTGATTCGATTACCAGGACGCGAGTACCTGTGCTGATTTTGTTGCTGTTGTTTAGTTGAATGTAAATGGAATTAATTACCAAAATGTCATCAGAGATAACTGCCACACTCTCACTGGAGGATAAAATCAAATATATTACACCTGTCTCCTGGGTCCCGTCCGTGTGTGTCTGCCTGTGTGCCGGAGTGTGTGTCAGCATATCTTCCCGGGCTCTGTGAGTAATGACTTGATGACACCGTCTAAGTCAGCCAACACCCCCTTCCTGCCTTCTGCGATATTACCATATATCCTACAAAACAGTGACACACACGCTCACACTCACTGTCAGTTGTCAGACAGATATTGATTGTATTTGCATGGTGTCTTAGGCTAGAAATATATGAGACTGTTTTATTGGAACTGCTGCAATGAGGCACCTGCCAAACCCAAATGCCATTACTCATCCCAGAAAGATCGATCACATCCTTATACGCATATACTCAGACCGTGCACACATATACTACCGCATGATGTTAATTCAAAAAGTTCAATACTGTGGTGTATATTATGGTTGATTGATGTATAATGGCTAAATGGACATTTAGCAGTGGATGGGCAGTCAACAGTGCAATCTTCAGCTTCTAACTTTTGATGTTTTTATCTTCCAGGCTCTTTTGGAAACGCAGAACATGTTGAGGTCATACATTTCTAACTTCACCTTTAACCTGGGATTTTCTGGGAAATTCTTCCATACAGGTAACTGTGAGTGTGTGTGCTAACAATGTGTTAAAAAATAAAATGTAAAAACTAGTTGGTTGCAACTTGCATGATCACACTGCTATAAAAAGGCATTTTGTAATATTCTGATTGGCATGGTAACAGAACTCTGCCATAGCAACTCTGAAGTTTCTCTGGTATATAATGTTAGAGTTCACATGTTCTATTTTTGAAGTGTGTGTGTGTGTGTGTGTGCATGGATAACTTAATTAAGTTTATATTAGTGTCACTGATTACTTTTACAAAGCTCATTCTGGACAAGAACCACGTACGTGGACAGGAAGAGGCCAGTGTTTTTTTTAGTATCATTTGTACATTTAGGTAAAATCCTCTTTTAATTTTATAAATGTCTATGTGAAATGTAGTTTTAGTTTAGGTTTCATTATTTAAAATCAATATTATTATTCATTATTTAAAATCTTTGTTTTTAAGTGTTGCCTTGGCAACCAGTTATATTAAAATTAAATAAGTATATAAGACATTAAATAAGTTTAAGTGTATTTATATTTTATTGGTCACACTTTAGTTCAATATCAATTTTCCTCTGTTAACATAACATTAACATCAACCTTTGCCTCAATAAACTACTGCTAATTTGCGGATTATTAATAGAAAGGTAGTTTTTTAGTTTAGGTATTGGTAGGATTAGGGATGTAGAATGTGGCCGTCCACAATATGTGCTTTGTAAGTACTAATAAACAGCCATGTGAAAGGGTTAGTTTACCCAAAAAATGAAAATTACTCATGTCGTTCCAAACCCAGAAGACCTTTGTTTATCTTCAGAACACAAATTAACTAATTTTTGATGATGTCAGAGAGCCATCTGACCCTACATAGACAGCAATACAACTGACATTATACCAGATTCATAAACGTAGCAAAAACACCAGTAAAACAGACGATGTGACATTAGTGGATCAACTTCACTTTTACGATGCTAGAGAAATTCTTGTGTGTGTGTAATCTGCGACTTTTTGCGCCTAGATGAAAGCGTACGCTTACACGGTAATGTTCTCTGAAAAGGCAGAAGATGTAAGTCATAGGAGAAGAATGGTTGAGTTTATGATGTTATTTTTGTTTTCTTTGAGCAAAAAAAAGTATTCTCCTATCGTCACAAAACTGAAGTTGATCCACTGATGTCACATGGACTTTTTTACGGTGTTTTTTTTTTACATTTCTGGACCTGGGATAATTTCGGTTGTATTGCTGAGGGACAGATAGTTTCATCAAAAAAATCTTAATTTGTGTTCTGAAGATGAACAAAGGTCTTATGGGTTTAGAACGACATGAGGCTGAATGGATTGAGGCTGACAGAATTTTCATTTTTGCGTGAACTAACCCTTTAATAAGAGGCATGTTAATATGCAACTAGTTCATAGTTAGAAATATGAATTGGTCCCTATACTAGTTGTTTTTTTATTAATTTAGTTTCATTTTATTTCAAGTAATGGAATATGTATTTTTGTTGGACTTTAAAATGCTTAAGGTTTGCAGACCCAGACTTTGAATCTTTAAAATACTATATGTGTGCATATTTTTGTGACAAATAAGAACATACATTTTTATAATGACACGGGTATGACATAGATATTACAAGCAGAAGGTGACTTTTCAGGACATTACCTAATTTCCCCATTTTTCTAAAAGTTTTTTGAAAATCCTAACATGCCTGTAGTTTCCTGTAAGGGGTAGGGCATTAGACATTGACTAGGAGTTTTAAGAATTACACATTTTTTGAATGTTTTTTTTTTATTTCAGGCTCAAAGGAATAATCCAGCATGCTAATGAGTTAATGTTTGTTTGTGTAGGCACACAGGAGGAAGATGATGGAGATGATCTGTTGTTGAAATATGTTGATGAGTTCTGGTGGTTTCCTCATATGTGGAGTCATATGCAGCCTCATCTCTTCCACAATGAATCCTCTCTGATGGAACAAATGATCCTGAACAAAGACTTTGCTTTGGTAAGGAAAAACTACACCTCTAACTTGCCCATACACAATCAGTGAACAAAACCATCATCCAGGTATTATCACATCCAGCGAAATACCCATTCACCTAAGGAACCATAAGCACGCCAGCGAGTCGTGTCATTTACTGTGAGAAAATGAACACTAATTGTGCGTGTTTTACAGGTGCTTTTAGACTTCAGTTGTTCCTCAAATAGTGAAGTGCCTCTTATGATTTTGACAGAATCATTGAAACCTACACACGAACGGGAGAGAGTGTGAGTGTGTGTGTGTGCTCTCATTTAGTTATCTCTCGGTAACACTCCTGCATTTATTTGTCCCCCTTTTTCTGTGAAGCAGCACTCTCATGTCACACTCAAAGACACTTTGCTAGCAGAATGTAATACTCTGACACATATATTTACCCTTCATGTATTTCAGAGTGATATGCATACTGTAAATTGATGCAAGCAACCCGAGTGCAAATCCGGCTCATTCCATTTCCTTATCCCTCTCACTCGTCTGCTTCTTTTCGTTCCCTGTCTATAAAATGGACAAGATATATCTCCTCAGTCATATCTATAAAAAAATGAGGAATGCCCCACTAAAAGATGTGACAGAAACATTCTCTGTATTCTTTGAAGAATTTCAAAGGATCTAGAATCTAGCAGTATGCTGGCATTGCTGTGGGATGGTCATTGGCATTCCTCATTGTCACACAGCCTGTTTTATTTAGTTAGGAGCTGTTTGGAAGCCAAACACTGCGGCTGAACCGGATATCTGTATGACCCACTGAACAAGTAAATTGTAAACTGACCATCTACTGTGTTGTGCAGTGCCACTTGTGCACTTGTTTGGTATTTTCTTTCTTTTTGTAGCACTTTGTAATAAAGGAATAGCTCACCCCAAAATAAAAATTAGCTAAAAATGTATTCACCCTCAGGCAATCCTAGCTGTGAGTTAGTTTTTCATCAGAACTGATTAGGAGAAATGTAGCATTATATCACTTCCTCACCAATCGATCCTCGCAACCTGGTCTCATGCACTTTTTGTGCAACACTGTTTTTACAAACCTATGGCACATTTTTATTATCTTGATATAGGTACGTATTGTGGCAGTTTATACTTAAAATATCCTTGGACTCTTGCTAAAAGTTAATGCTCTGTCAAATCCAACCCTAAATGTACCTGACAGTGTTAACGAATGCAAAACTGATGTGAAAAGGCATTTGTTGATGCAACTGTGCCATTTCAACTCCCGCACATGCTTCCTTTGACGCTACATTCCCTTTGCGAGAAGAGTTAGTATGGCAAAGCTGCCGTTTTAGAGCATTTCCGTTCCCAAAAAAGTGGGAACCAATGAGAAACGAGCTCCCCCATCCCTGGCACAAATGAGGCGGGTGTAACGCAATGACGCAGCAGTTCTGCGACTGGAAACCATACTGGCTTTCAAACATTTCAAACATGGCGTGTACCGAGCAGCAACAAATGTTCGACTCTGCTGTTGCAGCTGTTTTGCTCAATTGCTTGCTAATCTCTTTGAAAATAATCACTGAATGACTGTAAATACCAGCTACTCTCATATTAATATGGCGAAACCGGCAGAAATCGCTTGACGACATTTTCCTACTGCTTTAATGAAGCTAGCTACAATTGGTTACGGAGGCTTCAGGTTCCGTCGCTACACATACGTCATCAGAATGAGTGGTCTGATTGGTTTTAGATGCGTACAGTAGTATACAGAGGCATCTGATGGATGTAAGTTCAGGTAGCTTGGCCAGACTAAGCTCCTATGAGCTTAATAGTCACGGAAGCCAGGCTAATTTCAACTTCCTTTTACACAGATTTGAACTGTTAGTTACACGGGATTCAAACCAAAGCTCCTCGTCTCTAAAGTACGTCTCTGTACTCTGTGATGCTAACATCAAGCATCAGTTTTCAAATATCTCAGCATAGAGAAAGTGAGTCAGAATGAGTCCAAACTGCTGATTTAATCTACCTTTGACAAGCCTCTAGTCCATCAATTAATGTCTTGTGATGTGAAGCAAAAACCTAAGTGCTTTGAGCATGTGATGTAATGTTAATTTTCTGCAAATATGTTCTGATAAAGAATCAAATTCCACTATATTTTAGATTGGCCTGAGGCTGAGTACATTTAAGCAAATTAAAATTTTGGGGTGGAACTACATCTTTAATGCTGAATTACAGGGGGAAAAAAGTATATTATGTTTAAATATTGATATGTAGACAGAAATGTATTGTAGATGGTTGTGTACTCTCTAGCTGCCTGTGTCCAGAATTCATCTGTACTGTTAAGTTGCATATTAGCGTCACTGTCACTTGGCTGTTTGAATATTACAAATCCAGCCGTGTGATGTGAACGGCAGAGTGAGTGATAAACTACAGAGCGTAAAGTGCCCCTGCTGAAAGTCACAAACAAGCACAGCCTCTGTCTGAAAACATAACCGCCAGCTAAATTATAATTTGAGTCATGCGCTACGGCTTGAGCAGTTTAGCTAATAGTTTTTTATGCAAATGCAGTTTGCATTAAAATGTGACTAAAATTAAGATTTAACAAAGTTCTATAGAAAACAATAGTCTGTTTTATAAAAGCTACTGATTGACTTAGCCATGCAATTATTGTCTTTGTTGTTTATTTCCCTCCACATTATCATTTTCAATAATTTAATCTTCATCCACAAAGAGGCCTTCATATTACAGTGAACTTTAATGGCTTTTAGTGTGTTTAACCATCTGAGAAATAGAAATATTAGAAATAAAATTAGCCTAATATATTTTTTAATGTGGGTATGTTTGTTTAACTGCATTGTACAAAACCTAACAACTGTACATCTTAACCACATTTTTCAGCAGCAACAAGCTACTTTTTTCTGTCAAGTAAAGTAGTAATGCAGTCTAAGAGAATGTCTAAGGTTACGTAGGTAACCCACGTTCCCTGAGGGAGGGAACAGAGACGTTACATATGCCTAAGGTCTTACGCGCCTCGGACGTCCACGCCAGGCGGCAGCGCTGTGTGGGCAGAGATGCGCCGCCACAGTGCGTTCGACCTGGGAGATCGACACGTACCCCCTGGCTGCACCTCCGTCGAGGGTGGAGAGGGGAGAGGAGCTGGGGGCCAGGCTTGGCGATCTGGTCAGCTCCTCATGCACCTCTGGGAAGAAGGGCACTGAGGGGGACCGCTGAGAGCTCAACGTCCGCCTGGTACGGAGCAGCAACCGTGAACGGCCACGGTCCCATACCGGCATCAGCTTCGCCGCCCGACTCTACGTCTGATGCTCGGACAACATCTCAGCCTCTTGGGATGTATCAAAGGAGACACTCAGCCCGGTGGCTTTCGGGGAAGCGCACTGCTCTGGAAGCACCACCACAGGACTACGGAGTGCGGCAGAAGTCTGCGGGGCTTTTACACCCACCGGAACATTCTGCACAGTCACCGTGTGATCCCCCAGGCTTTCTCAAGCCTTTAAAAAGGCTACCAGTCTCGCGGGGTCTGCTGTCAACTGCCCAGTTAGATGTTGAAGCGGCGAGAGAGCATGAACTCCGCAGGAACTCTTTTTTGGTGAAGATTCTCTTCTCTGCAGACTCAAACAGCATCGGATGCGTCAGACGAGTGCTCCGAAGCGAAAAGCTGCAAGTGCTATCCAGCCATGCCCTCTTATACTCACGCTGTGATTAGGTACACCTGGCTGTGATTATTGCACGCCAATATTCATTGGCCTTTTCCAAAGACTCGAAGAATCATCTCATATGTAACGTTGGAGTGAACTCGACTGAAGGGGAACAATATATTTCTATATATCACATTATTTGCTGTCAATCTGAGATATTGTCCTATAAAAGCTGTCCCACAATCTCATCTCTTTCATTTGTAACTTTGTAGCAAGATTAAATGGGGTGTATATGAGGTTTAGGTTTTGCTTACATTATCCAATCCAATAGTCCCCACAAGGATAGTAAATCCTGAAATGAAACACATTTTGGGGAGCAGCCAACAGTTTCTGTAAGGAAAAAAGCACAATAAAAATACTAAACAATATCTTAATTAGGATTTATGTGAGGGTCAAGTTATTTGCAGGTTTATGTGATGGTTAGGAAATAGAAAATAGCATTAGCTCGGTATAAAAGTGGAAAGTCACCATTATAGAAAAACAAACATATGAGTTGAATCTCTCTCTAGTAGTCTAGATGTAACATAAGTACAAGTAGTGAGGGATCAGTTTTTCAATATTGTAACACACATCTGAGTAAAGCAGATCATTTAAAAGAAAAATGTAGGATGGGGTCTTGGTTCAGTTTATTGGTTGCTAATTGAAAGTAGGCAGGATTAATGTGATCTTATAAAAAAATTTTACATATGCATGGATGAATCATTCACAATGAGATCAACATTAATTTAGAAAATAGATTCCATTTCATGCTGACTTTAATACGTTTTCCTCTCAGAACTGCCATATGGATCTGTTCATGGTCAATGACAATTAACAAACTGCACACTCCAAAAATTTCCCAGGAAAAGTCTCCTACGCGAGTGACCAAGCAGTTAGCATGCGCTTGACTCTGGGCGCAGAGTTAAGCAGACTAGTGTCTGTCAGCTCAGAGGGCAGAGGCTGTGAGAGTCGAGCTGACAGAGAATTTTAATGGGCCACATGCAGAAGTTTGATAATCTAGAGAAGACAGCTTTGATTTGCCTTTATTGGTTTGGGGGTTTGATTAAATCAGAGAGCTGTGCAGCTAAGCTAACAGATGAGTGTACATGACGGGATGGAGGATGTGGGCGGCTCTGTGTGTGTATGTGTGTGTGTGTGTGCATGCACATTCTCTTGAGGGGAATTCTGTGGATTACTGGATCCTCATGATATGGATGTTAAATCTCAGAATTCACCTCAAAATGCAGTTATCAACTCAGCTGTTCTTTAGATGTCTGTTATCTCGCCTATCTGATTTTAATTAGTTAGCCCAGAGAAATTTAAAAATGAAAATGGATTTTTTTTTCATAAAAATCATAAAGTCTTGAATCAATAGCTCTGAGGTAGCTCTGTGTAACTCTGAAGATAAGTGTAAATGAGGGCACCAGCTATAAAAATGTGTGTGCGTTTCTGTCTGGAAAATAGAATTTTTGGTAATGTTGTCTACTCAAGCACTGAGCAGATACATTAATGCAGTACTAACAGTGCTAAATGTTTGTCTATATGCACATATGCATCACAGAACCAGTCATGACATATAAAGAGCTTTCTCTTCAGTGTAATTCTGAGTTGTTGTTTTTTTTTTCATATTCAGCCACAGTCATGACAATCAACAATCAATAGGATGTATTACAGTGATATCTGGTGTATCATGTGCCACTGAAGAATGGAATATTGAAAATTCAGCTTTGCCACCATAAAAATTAATGAATGCAGCCTTCTTTAAGAAACATAAAAAAGGGCATACTTTACACTGCATAAAACCTGGAAAAAGGTCCTGGAAAATGATCACTGAAAAAGTGTGAGAGCTTTTCAGAATTTCGATTGGTATTAGATATTTCAAAGTTGTAAGTCATCAATTTCAGCCCTTGATCACTTGTGTATAATTGTTTATAAAAGAATGTAATTTGCCTGTGTATGTGAATGACATTGAGCTATAAATTATATTTATTTGTGTGTATTTCTTTTTACAGGAGCATGGTATTCCAGTAGATCTGGGATATGCTGTTGCCCCTCATCATTCTGGTGTATATCCAGTCCATATTCAGCTGTACGAGGCTTGGAAGAAAGCATGGGGGATACGAGTGACCAGTACTGAGGAATACCCACATCTCAAACCTGCACGCCACCGCAAGGGATTCGTTCATAATGACATCATGGTACGACTTAAAATATAGAGGATACATCATTGCACCACACAGAAATCTTGCCTATGACCAAAAATGGGGTTTGTATGTTTGTTTTTTGCTGTGGAACTGAAAAATCTATTTTCCCTGGGATCAGAATTGCAGGAAACAATCACACACTCGAAAGGTTAATGTCAAAGAATATTAAAATTGAAAAGTGTAATAGTTTAATATTTGATTTCATCCACAGGCAGTGTTATACAAGATCCTTCCTCAAATCCTTGTTAAAAATTTAGCGTGGTGTAATATTTAGATTTAGCCAATAAAAATCACTTTTCTTAAAGCATTGGTGCTATGCTAGCAAGCAAAACCCATCTCATGCTTTGCAGGAGGCTGTGATTTGCAATCTGCCACTGGCTGCTATAGGTAGCGTTGTGAAAAAGCAGTGAGACTTGCCTGCAAGAGACTGCCAAAATACAAGCAGCAGCTAGCATAGCAAATCAATGAAACACACATACACTCCAAAAGAATTAATGATGACACACTGGGACTCAGATAAAATACCCCATAGTGCATTCACCACAGCCAAATCTATTAGTGGTACACACACACAGATTTTGACTAGATGTCCCAAACCGCAGCTTTGAATCAATTTTTTAAATAGCTTTCGCTGTCTTCTGTCCCTCATTTCTGGTTAAAGACTATGATTATCTGTCGATTTTAATTTAAAGCTTACCCTGAAATAAAACTTCTGACATAATTTACTCACCTGCATGTAAGATTCAAACTCAGATGACTTAATTTTTTCTGTGAAACACAAACTGAAATGTTCAGCAGAATGTTTTGTCATTCTGAGTAATATCTCTTTTTTTGTCCATAAAGGTTTGGAACAACATGAGGGATTATACATATTTATTTTCTTTGATGCAGTTTTTTATTAAATCTTTTCCAGTTCCTATAGTCAAGATAAATTTAGAAGTAAGCCTTCATTTTTTTAATAATACTAAATAATATATAACAATGTCTTGAAGTAATTTTATTTCTCTCACCCAATTGCCAAATTGTTTTCATTGAGGACAAAGCATAAAGCTAACTAGATTTTGTTAGATTTATGCATGAAACAGAAAAAGCAATTTGCCAACTTTTAAAAAACAAAACAGCTTTTAATCCTTAATGCAATTTTAGCAAATTAGATTATTTTAAGCTGTTTAGATATTTTACTGAAAAAAAAAAACTGATGCCGATTAAGAAAATGAGTTTTTGAAACACAGTGCAATCAATTTCATAGCTCTTACGAAACAGCAGGAATTAATGCAATTTTTATTTGGTTCTTATGAGTACTTGTGCCTTGTTTTTGAAGTTCAGACAACAAATTAGAGTAGTTTAGAGCACCAGCCCCACTACAACACATCTTTCTTTTTTTTTTCTGGTAAATTCGAGATGTGTCACTTTTTCCTCATTCACAATACAAAAGAACAAACGTTGCCAAACTCAAATAAGATTTTTTTTTTACATGCAATTTAGCTGTCCCAATCATCTCTAGCTTTTTTATGCGCGTTCTGCATTCAGTCTAAGACAGATGTTTTGCAGCAGGTGTTTGTGAGAGCACATCTCTGGCTTTTTATATTAAGCAGATGCACTAAAACAGGTTTTAGGTCAGTTGTTCGGACACCTGTGGCCTAACTACTGGCCTCCTCGGTGCAAGCATGACAGGTCTCAGAGCAGAGATCCAGAGCTCTGAATCCTTATGATTGTAGATCTGTGGAGCTGTGAAGCATGTCAGAGTGTTACAGTCTGATCTGGCTCTGCATTACACCATAGCTTCTTTCACAAACCACCACAATAATATACTGAGAGGGCAAGTTACATTCAATGAGAATGGCAGGGAAGGTGGGTGGCAGAAAAGCCAACTGGAAGGACAGAGCACATGAATAGAGTTAAATACATTTTCCAAGCATGCGGTTGGGACAGACCGTTTAGTGTGTTTGCACTGGAATTTAATTTTAGAAGATAGAGTAGATTAAAATATTAAGTCAACACTACATGTGTGCAATACAATTGATTTTTCCAGTTGTGTGTGCGTAGTTTATGCGTGTCACACAATAACACATAGCGAGAGATGTTAAAGTGGGAAAAGCAATTAAGTGTAAGTTAGATGGAAAGATTGGATAGAGTCCCAAAGATCTGTTCCAGCTCAATCAAGCAGTCCGAAAACAAGCATATGGGTGATGAAAGCTCTTAACAGTGCATTAGGGCCCAGTGTGTTTGTGGGTGTGGTAATGTAATAGATTTTGCTGTTTTAGCAGTTTGTTGGAAGAGTTTAGCTGCCTCTCTGATATTTACACACTGTTACAGTGTTGAGAAATTGACTCTGTTGGTTCTTGTAAATGTACCAGCGTCTCTCAACCTGCCTGTCAGAGGAAGTACACGTAAAATATGTCAGACACACACTATACTGTTGATTGTAAAAAAAAAATGTTTTTGAAAGTCTCTTATCTAATGTAATTTCAGTTTAAAGTAAGTTTTTTATTTTAATACATTTTAAAAATGTGAATTATTCATTTGTGGCAAAGTTACATTTTCAGTAGAAATTACTCCAGTCTTCTGTGTCACAAGATCATTAAAAGGGATAGTTCACCCAAAAATGAAAATTTGATGTTTATTTGCTTACCCCCAGGGCATCCAAGATGTAGGTGA
>JAUMHQ010000001.1:3374-14312 GCA_032361165.1 Enteromius paludinosus | reverse complement strand
AACATTATTTTCCAAGATAACAGATTCTTAAACATGAAAATTAGATTAAATGTTCCAATGAATGATTCACGCTTCAAACTGGAAATAGAGAAGGTACAGTTTGCTTATTGATTTAATAAACTCAAGTTAATTCACATTTAATTCACACTGAGAGAAGTTAATCTTTTCCAATATGTTTAAATTGATTATTTAAAACATGAAAAAGTCGGAAAAATCGAAATGTGAAATTAAAACCGCCAATAGATGGCAGCAAATCACTCTTAAAAAGTGAGTCATTGTGATTGAAACGAGTGATTCATTCAGAAACGAAACAGCATCGTGTTGTTCAGAGACGCAGAACAGCGGCTGGTTGGATTGATTTTTGTGAGAGCAAAGATGGGCAATATTGCGTCTAAACGTTTCTTAATTAACTTTTTGTTTATTGAGCTGTTGTAAAAAAAAATATATATATATTTATACTTATATTTTATTGATCCTGTGGGAGCGTGGAATTGAACCGTTTTAATTATTTCTGTATAATGTATATGTATAAAAACTAGATTTGTGTCCAAACTATTAACAAACCCAAAAGATTCGGGGCTTTTAAACAAACATTGGGGGCTGGAGCCCCAGAAGCCACGCGCCCGCCCCGCCCCGCCCCTTTTATGCTGGTCCTTTTGCCTGTAAAGATTCTATAGATGGACTTAAAACAGGACTTTTTGGACTTCAATGTGAACAAAATTATTTAGGTTTCCAATAGCAATATTGCAGACACAGCTACAGATACAATGGTGTTAATTAAAGAGACATTTTATCAAAAATCAACCAATGTTGTTTCATTACTTTAGCATAAGAAAAATATATACAGCATTAAAACTGTTGTATAAAGCAGCTTTCAGCTCTTTTTTTGTCCAGTCAAAAGGGATAATTCACTCCAAATTCCTCATGTCATTCCATACCTACAGTATATAACTTTACTACTACTACTACTGAACATATTAGAGCGGTTAACCAGAATGTTTAAATTGCTCTTTTATGTATTGAAAGTGGACCATATTCAAAAGTTTAAATTGACGATCTGCAAAAACTTTGTTTCTTAAATCCTGCCTTACCATTTTTTTAGTTTGAACATTGTTTGTGTTCTGTATTATAATGTAATACAGATTTTTGAAATACATGAGGTTGAGAATACACTGTAAAAACCTATTTTGAAATTTAAATAAAGATCATTGGATCATGATTTTTCTAGAAAATACAATTTGATTTTCAGAATTCCGTGCAGTTTTTATAACAAAAAAAATATTTTAAGTAAAAATAGCTTCAATGCCCCCCAGTGTAAATGGCATGTTTTTTCCATTTTGAAGGGGTGGAGAGGAGAGAGAGAGATATACAGCCAATCAATGGATGGGGTTTATTGGGAGGCCATGATAGACAAGGGCCAGTGGGAATTTGTCCAGGACACCGGGTTACACCCCTGCTCTTTTTACGATAAGTGTCATGGGATTTTTAATGACCACAGAGAATCAGGAACTCGGTTTAACGTCTCATCCGAAAGACGGTACTCTATTGACAGTATAGTGTCCCAATCAATGTACTGGGGCATTAGGACCTGCACAGACCATTATGAGCGCCCCCTGCTGGCCTCTCTAACACCTCTACCAACAGCAACCTAGTTTTCCCAGGAGGTCTCCCATCCAGGTACTGACCAGGCTCAAACCTGCTTAGCTTCAGTGGGCAACCAGGCTTGGGCTGCAGGGCGATATGGCTGTGGCCCCTAGATGGAATAAGAATGAATGGAAAAAAAAAGAAAAGAACAGAAAAGGTCAAGGAAAAGACCATTATACATTTATTACTGAGCCACCCTTTGATATCCAAAAGACTGGTAATAGGTGTCAGAGACAAAGAAAAAAATAATTTGCACTACTTATTAAAGCATTACTAGTAATACCTCTCATAAAATAAATAAATAAAAAGTACAAATGTTTGTTAAAAATTTTTATATCAAGCCTTCAAATGATTTTGGTTACAGACATTATACATATGAAACTACAACATGTTAAATGATACAATTGTATTTTTAATGGTAAGAATTAAAACAACCAATAAACAAATGCAAGAGAATTCATAAGCTCTCTCCTTGGTGTTGCAACAGAATAAGGGGGGAAAAAACCCAAAACATAAATAGTAAAACTGAGGTAACTGCTATTGTACCAAGCAGGGAAAAATAAAACTTCTAGAACACAGAATGACAATTGAAGTAATTTAGGTAATGCACATTTGTTGTTTGCAAAGAATAAAGAATTCATAATTTTCTGGTCATGAATTCGACTTATGACACTAAAGCGGACAACACTGGAGAATGGTTTAAAGGCATCTCTCATTAAGACACTGGAGGCTCTGAGACTACATCACAATTCATATGACACTTTCTACACCAGTCATAGAGCCTACATAATGCGACACGGAGGCAGTTATATCCATTCATAACGATAACAATGCATGACGGAAAACAATCGTACGCACATAAAACACCCCTCTAGGTCATAACGCATCTCAGGCATTCATTATAAAGTAACGCACATGGCTATGAATGGCTATAACAGCCTTATGGAGGCTGTATGAGTGGGTGCACTGGAAGGCTGTTCAATAATAAAAATAAAAAATAATAAAAACTGAATAGAGAGGGCAGTGAGGGAGCAAATGTAAGGACAAGAGATATAAACCGTTAATTAAGACCAAGAGCCTTGCAAGGATAAAGGGAAGGTACTTAATATGCAGCGTTTCACATGGGGTCTGTGTGCGTTTCCCTCCATCTTGTCCTGCAGAATCTGTGCGTTTCCCTTTTTAAAGAAACGGAAATGCTACGATATAATCTGTACTCTGACCAGGCATTGCACATAGCCACGAGTGAGTCCTTGATTACTACATTTTAAGGCATAAGAAATCAAATGAGCTAAATTAAAAGTGACAGCTAATTTTGGTCATCTCGGGGTTACTGTGGATAACACTGCTACAAGGGTAACTGGCATATGACTACTTTGAAAAACTGAAACTTAAAGAGTTTTTTTTTTTACTCTACATTTGAACTACCCTCAAGTTTTTACACACCTGTTAGTGTTTCTTCCGTTGAGAACAATAGAAGATATTTTGAAAAATGTTGGTAACCCAACAGTGGAAGCCACTGACTTCAAAATATCTGGTGTTCAACAGAAGAGGAAGATTCATAAGGGTGCGTACATTTTCCACAAATGTTCATTTTTGGGTAAACTATGACACTAAGTGCACTACATAATCTGCAGGACAGGCTATGGATTAGAAATACATATTTTACGTTGGCTTTAAAAGGTCGTTTGTGTTTTGTAGATGGCAAACGTGACCGGTGGCAAAAGAAAAAGAAAAAATTGCAGCAGGAAACATCTAATAAAGAACTTGGAGAAGTGTCCACTGCCCCTCCAAACCAATCACATGTCATGTCAGTGCGCATCCTCAGCCAATCCCAGACAAGAATAAAAGTGAGAGCGACAAGCCAGTGTTCTGTACCATACATATGGGATAAATAACAAACAACTGATTCTGTAATACACACACACACACTCTTTCACACACACACACACACACACACACACACACACACCTCACAGTTTTCCAATTCTATAACGACTGCTAAATCATAATTGAGCAAGACCCACACAAAAGCCCCATTTTATGTATAGATATCATTTGAATCTTTTGCTCCATTTTTGGAAAAAGTTCCATAATTATTTTTTTGGAAGAAAAAAAAAAAAAAAAAAAAAAAGGTAAGAATTTTGTAATTTGTCCCTCTATATTGATACATACATACATATTTATATATAGCTATATTTGTTGGTAAAATATAAAAGCCCATGCTCACAACATTAACCTTCGTAAAGACCACCACACCACAGTGTGCTCACATAGCCGGGAATGTTAGTGCACATACACACACTCACTCACTCACACAAGACTGCAACATACCAACACCCGCCCCCAAAAGGGGAGAACTAAACTATATATATTTATATATTTAATAAAAAAACAATATCAGAACCAGAACATAACCAGAATGATAATATGAACCATAATCTTTGGACTTCCACTCAAAGAATTAGTGATCAAACAACCAAAAGGGTGTGTGTGTGTGTGTGTGTTTGTGTGTGTGTGTGTCTCAGTTAGTTGGATACTCATAGATGAATATCAAACGATGATTTTGATGCATAAAGTTTTTATGAATCTTTTGCAGCAGTCATCTGTGGAGTAATTATGCATGTGGAAGTTAATTGAATGTAACAGGGTAGGAGAATGACTGAAGTGTTTAGTGGTGTGTGCGTGTGTGTGTGTGTGTGTGTGTGTGTATGTGTGTGTTCAGTGAGCAGCGTCACTCGGAATCCCGCTGGACCTCAGAGGCATCTGCTCGGCAAATAGGACAGGTTCTGTTACCCTAGAAGACAGAGAAGGATAAACTGTTAGATAGGAAATATATAGATCATAACTGAAGACAAGCAGTGGGGTAAATCTATCTGCATGAAGCATACATATACGCCGTTTCAAATGTTGCTTTCAATTTAATTTTTTTTGTCAATCACATAAGAAATAAGAGAAATGGCATTTATCGGGGAGGCTGTGAATATTGTGTTAGAAAAAGGGGACATATAAATTTAAAGATAGAGAACCACTGTAAATTCACTGTATAATAACAACAACTATTATTATGAATGAATAAAATAAATTAATTTGCAAGACTGCTTACCTTGAGCCATTTGTCAACACACTTGGCATGGAATTCATGATTGCAGGGCAGTACTCTCAACAGCTGACGAGACTCAAAATCACACATGCACACTACACACCTACAGGGAGAGAGGGGAAAATATAAGAGTAACTAGAATATTTTTCAACAACATCAAGAGTTTTTATCTAAAAGATGCATTTAAAAAGACATTTTTTGGATTTCTTTAAAGGAATAGTTCTTCCAAAAATAAAAATACATTTACTCATGCTCCCTCATGTTGTTCCAGACCTGTAAGGGTTTCTTCCTCGTGTTGAACACAA
Organism: Enteromius paludinosus; assembly: GCA_032361165.1. NCBI lineage: Eukaryota > Metazoa > Chordata > Actinopteri > Cypriniformes > Cyprinidae > Enteromius > Enteromius paludinosus. The sequence goes on along the minus strand of JAUMHQ010000001.1, from coordinate 9,263 downwards.
GAGAAAGATATTTTGAAGACCTAAAAGTTGCTGGTCCCCATTGAGTTTGATAGAAGAGAAAGAAATACTATGGAAGTCAATGGGGACCGTCAACTGTTTGATTACCAGCATTCTTTAAAATATCTTATGTTTGAGCAAAAAAAATGTCATAGAGGCTTGGAACGACATGAGGGAGTGTAGATGAATTTGTACCCCTTTAAGAGTACAAATTTTCAAGTATAAACATGTAGCCTCTCGATAATTATTTAGTTTAATAACACATTTGTTTTTAAGTTTGTACTCACAAAGTCTGCTCTGACTGATGGTTGCTGGGGTTGAATCTGTAGGAAGGCAGCTGTTCGATATCGGCTTTTGTCAAACCTCTAGGCTTCGCTTCTCCAAGACGCTCCGCAAGGTTTAACAGAGCCTAGTCAAACACAAAAGCCCATTTAAAACACAATACCAAAACAAAAGTAGCAATCAATCTTTGATAGAATTATTTAGGAGTGCTTTCCAGGACTCTCACCTCATAATTCTCAACCTCTCCATCATCTACATCCAGCTCTAAGCTAATGGTGGGACCCACTGCTGTCGGCTGGACTGGAAGAACAGATCTGGCCCACCAAATAGAAAGAAAACAGTGACATCATTATTCTACAGCTCGTTGGCTCGCCAATACAACACTGGTGTATGCTTGCATGTGTAACTCACAGGAAGTAGGGCAGCAGACTTGGGTGGTACGGAGGTGGAGGTACAGCCTGCTGAGAGCGGTAACGTCTGCCTGTGATTCGCCGAGGCATGAAGTGTGGATACGGCTGGAGAGAACACACAGGAAAAACACATAAGACCTTCATCGGCTTGTTGAGATTGCAGCGAGCAGAGGCGATGGAGCATGAAGATCACTCACCACTCCAAAGAGCTCCTGGGTCAGGGGTTCATGGAGGAACTGCAGCGGTGTGGAAGGGGGCAGAGGACTGGGATGCCCCGAATGAGGATAGCTAAACCCTCCTCCTACCGACAGGTGTTCCCCCAACAACTCGACCTCATTCTCGATCCTCTGCAGCGGCTAGGCAGAAGAGACAAACGCTCATATTTAACGCTAATATTTGCAGAGTTATTAATAGTTGCAGAACTAAAGTAAAACATGAATGCATGTATTGATATAAATATTTACATACATTATAGAATATGTATACATTGTAAATATTCGAATATCAATTTACTATATTATATATACACACACACTCTAAATTTTAAACGTTTGGGGTTAGTAAAAATAAAATAAATTTTAAAAATGTAAAAAAAATAAAATTGTTCTAGGATGCAGTAATGCAGCCTTGTTGTGTATCAGAGACTCATTTGTTAAACATGCCAATGGTATATGGTTTTATGTTAATGGCATGACTAGTAAAACACAAAACTGTGGGCACATGATTGTATACTCACAGATCGAGACTGTTGCGTCTGGAAGGGTAAGAACTGTCCAGGCGTGGGGAGGTGGGGCGGATGATGTGATAGATGAGGCGGATGAAGCAGGAAGGGTGGATCACTGGAGAGAAGAGAAGGAAATGCGGCGTACGGCACTGGCAAATGCTGCACTGAACATGCCGGCAACATCTGCAGGTCAAACAAACAAACACATCAGTTTCAGGACACTACAAAGCACTTCATAGTTCAGGATACAAAACAACTCGCCACCACTGGGGGGCAGTAGATACAACCAAATTAAATGAGCTCACCAAAGTCATGTTTTCTCACACACTTATATATACACACTTACAGGAGGCGGTACGCTACAGATTGGATAGTGTTGCTGTCCGCTGAAGACCACAGAACAGGCAGGCACCTGCTGTTGAGAAGAGCATGCTGGGAGATGCTGTCCTGTACAGAGAGGGGCAGGTAGACCATGGGGCGGCACTGGAGAAACTGTATATGACACCGGCACTGTACCCTGAGGGAGCTAAAATGTGCACACAAAAACAAAAATTATGAATAAAGAGTCTGTTTGATTTGGTGATCAATAACAAAAACAAAAAAACACTTTAATTATGATAACTGAAGAATATTTTAAATACTAATAGTAGTATATATTTATATTTAATTAAAAATTGTGAGATGTAACCTTGCAATTGTGAGAAAAAAAATAAAATAATAATTAGCAATTATTAAAAAGAAAAAATCTTTTCAATATAACTAGATTTTTAAGACACTTCTGCTTTGGTTAATAAAGGGGTACTTTGTGGGGGTAACATTTAAAAAAAAAAAAAAGTTATGACAACACATCTTAGGAGTCTGCTTAATCATCTTGATTGGAAACCTCATTAGGGTACCTCTGGTCCCAGTTATCATCCCACAAAGACCCTGCCCCAACCTTCTAACCTGCTCATGGAGGTCCATCACCATGGCTCCCTGCTGAGGAGGGTGCAATAACCGTGGCGAGAGCGTGGGGGGGTGAAAGGCCCGGGGCTCATCAAGGCCGGGTGGAGGGTGGGATGGTGGCTGGCCGTAGGGATGAAGCGGATGTGGGTGAGGAGGGTGGCGATAGTTTTCATCCTGTCCCCCACCCGGAGACCCATGAGGGGGATGGTGCCGTGACAGACGCTCTCGCCGGCCACGCTGACGCCGCACTGGAGGACTGCACAGGCAAAGTCACATTCATTTAATATACAGTCATACTCATATGTTACCCTGGACCCTAATACCTTAAAAATGATTATATTAGTAGCAATAGACAAAAATACATTGTAAGGGTTGAAATAATTATTCCAAATAACATTAAATATCATGAAGATATTTGTCAATTTCCTACCATAAATATATCAAAGCTTTATTATTGAATACAACTCGGTACAATTTAAAAACTATTTTTCTATGTGCCATCACAGTACTACGTTACCTTTTAAAACATAGTCAAAGCTGAACATGCAGTATTAATATCAAACATCAAATTGGATTTTTAGCAGTCTTTACTCTAGTGTTTTTATCAATTTAAATACAAAACCAATTAACATTTACTAAAATATGTTTACAAAAAATTCTGTATTATATAAACTATAATATGTAAACTAATATATAAACTATAAGAATACATTCACTGTTGGGTTTTTTTATTACTTAAATTGCTTATTAACACTTGCTAAATGTATTGTGTATAACATTAATTTTGATAGATATACATACACAGGCTATATTGTAAAAAATTAAGTTAATATATTAAAGTTAACAGCCATATTAAAATTGCTCACTGGCGGACTAATGAAAGGCAATATACAAACACAACTGAAAAAAAACTCGCCTTTATGATACGGTGCACTTTTAAGTCAAAACTAACAACAGCATACCTGCGTCTGTGCCGTGCAGGTGTGTGGCAGCGTTCAGGGTGGTAGTGTGGGTGGGGATAGGGGTGTGGCCTGCGACTGGGCGGAAGCTCCCATGGTCTGATTGGTGGAGAGGGTGTGGAAGGAGGGGCAGAGGTAAACTCCAGTACAGACTGCTGAGAAAGACGCTGCCTCTTCGGACTAGGAGAGTCCTCCGTCTGAGGGACAAAACACAATTAAATCACTCAATTACTCCTCTGCAATTACAAACCACGTATCTTCAAACTCAATCGCCGCTAAAACAGGTCATTTGACTCACTTTTATATAAAAGTGTGTTCAAATATGTGTCCTGCCAAGTTTGACTATATGGAAGCGGAAATGAGTTTTAAGAGTTAGAATAGATTTTCAAACATTTCTTCACACAAAGCTATCATTTGCCTTCAGAAGACATTAGACGTAGGCTACTTTTATGGTGCTTTTTGAAGCTTGACAGCCTTCATTGGACAGAAAGCATCTTAAACATTCTTCTAGATACCACTTTTGTGGTTCACGGATGAAAGTCGGGGCAATTAAAAATGTGTTCCTTTACAAAAACATTCAATTTCAAACATTCAGGTCTACCAACCAAATATTGCTCACTGCTGCACTCACCTACCACAAAATGTTCTACTCCCAAAATTTCCCACATTTTGATATGTCTTGTTAATTAATATTCAGCACCAAAAAAAAAAAAAAAAAAAAAGGGAGTACTAGTTCCTTTTGCCCATTGAGAGCACAAGCAGCTATTGTGCCTGCCGGCATTAGTGGCATTTCCTGTCAATGATATCACTGCCTCTGTTGCCTAAAGCAGTGTGAGGTCACTTCCCGAAAGTTTGTGGAAACCCATGGCTTGTTGCTCAACACACACACACACACACACACACACACACATGCTCTGCCGGTGTTACTCAAACACATTCAACTCCAAGTCAGCAGTCTCCTCTCCAAGACATGGAGAAACATGCAGCGACACATGAGTCAATATGTGTAACCAAGGCTTGAACGTGTAGAAATATCTGAGCACATCATATCAGCTTCATCACCTTTTACTGGAAGTCAGTCGACACACACACACACTTACTCACGACTGATGAGCCCTGGTCTACTCAGTTTGGAAGAGTCATAGTTTATGAGGGGTGGCATCGTAAAAAGGGACGCCTGACTTTCTAAAGCATTTTTGAGTGACTAACAAGTTACTCAGACAAAATTTCAAACACAAAACCCACACACGTCACTGAAAGGCTTTCAATATGCAAACTAGAGGCGCGTCTTAAAGGAACACACGTGCGATTTTGGCGTGAAACACAAGGAACGAGTAAACAAGTGGAGAGCGCACACACATTGACTCGTTGTGGGTGGTAAAGTGAGCTCACGCAAAACAAGGTTAAGCCAAGTGTGGAGATACAGAGAGCAGCCGCCGACACCGAGAGAGACTTGAGTGTGTGAGAAATCAGTAACAGGAAACAGCTGGGGAGCAGGCTAGACTCATCTGCATATGGATTGGAGTCAGGTTTATTTCAAATGTCTCTCAAAACAGATACATATTCCCCCACATCTTCATTTCCAAGAGGTGAAACTGCTACTTCGGTGCGTAGCCTTCTAGCAGACACTCCTTTACGTCACAGAGGTGAGACCTTTGCAAAGTAATGTCGGAGTCAGCTACCTGATCCCGTTCAAAACAATGACATCAAACGTGATAATATGTGTTTGAAAATCATTTTTTGGCCTTTTTTTAAAGTTCGTTTCCTGTCTCATCTATCACTCTCCCTATTAACAGAGAGAACAGGCTCGGGAAAGGACGCGGTAGATCAGGGAGGTTTAGGATAAGGATAGAAAATACATTTCAGGAATGTTTTGTTTTTCCTTTTTAAGAAATAAAAACTTGTATTCAGCAAAGTTGTATAAAAAGACCTGAAGTGATATTAAAGAACACAAGTTAGCATATTACAATGATTTCTGAAAGGTCAAGTGACACTGAAGATTAGAGTATTTGCTGTGGAAAAAATAAATAGAACATCTTTCCGCACAGGAAGAATTTACATTTTAAAACATTACACATTTTTTTTCTCACTTTTAACGGTCATTTTGATCATATAAATGCAGTCTCCATTAGCATTTATTAAAAAAATAATACATATTTTCAAAAATCCCAAACTTTTGAACAGTAGTGTACATTTCCCCTTACAGTTTAATACATAAATTCAAATGTCACTTTCTTTATAATCATTTACTGATTAACAAGAATCTTGGTGTCTTAAAGGGATAATTCACCCAAAAATTAAAATTGGATTCATGTCCATGTCCAAACCGTCTCGGGCTCGTGCTCGAGTTCCCTGTGTACGCACTTTGGCGTAGGATACGCAAACCCGGAAGTGATCTGTTGTGAATAGCGTTTGCGTATCTTACGCTTAAGCACGAGCTCGAGACGGTTTGGACATGGTTGTCTAACAGAGGTAAAAAAAAATTATATAAATGCAGTTCAGTTTCTCACAACAACCGATCGTTTCGTGTCTTAAGACATCAATGTATCGTCACGAGCCGCGGGGTGTAATC